>QRFJ01003559.1:0-105000 GCA_006176705.1 Cocos nucifera
AGAGAAGATCTAATCGCTTTCTTTGATCTGAATCGCACCAACCAAAAGCCCAAAACTCCTTTTTGGACAATGGAGAAGGAAGGGGAGAAAGGTGATTTGGCATGGAGGAAGAAGGGGGAAGAGGCAGCCTGGTGGCATGAGAGATTATGATTCAATATTTATCTGAGTGGCGCAGGGTCTTATTTATAGATTGACTGTGATCCAACTTCTCTTCTTCCGCCAACAAATAACAACGTCTTTATGAAATCAGATCTAAATTTGATTAGTGAGAATAGAGTCCCGCTAGATTCTTCTTAGAGGGTGCTATGCCAGTGCAAAAGCTGGTTCTTAGGAAACTCTAAATTGGATATCCAAAAGGAGATGGAGTCACTTATCGCAACAAAGGCTCTAAGGTGCCTCCAACTTGGGCACACGCCAAGGTGGCGTGCGCGTCCTCTTCTTGCTATGAATTTCTGACAGGGGAACATGGCCCCTACCAAGCTGCTGTCCAATAGGTTGCATGAATATATGGTAAAAGTCAAAGTATCAATGGTCCAACATTGGACCAGTAAAGGTAGGAGTTTTGACCAAAGTCAAGAACGAAGAAATGGCAGGATGACAGAATGGCCAGTAATGGTCTTACAAAATAGACAATTTTTCTGACTTGGACAACCTCACAGTCAGAACCTGATGAAGGCCTCGATTGAGCAAAAACTCCTTTTGGCTCAGACAGGATAACTAATTTAAAGATAAGTAAAAGAAGAATGTTAGGTTTAAATCGACGTGCCTAGCACGATTTCCTTGAACCTAATTGAATCTCATTCAGATCCAATTGACTGGATCAGTTTAATTGATGATTACTCAGATTCAAAACCGCTTTATTTATGTAACCCAGTTTTAGGTTCGTTTCTGTATAAATAATGAAAATTGTCATGATACTCTATCATCGTACATCATCGAAACTTCTTTCGATGGACATCAGAACTCTTCTGATTCGAACAGCTAGAATGATCGATCATCTAAATCATTCTAATGTGCTCGCCAAAATCTACCGTGACACCTAGCAGTATAATGGTGGCAACCCATCGGAGGCTGAATGCCGATACCTCTTTGGTGCAGCTACCTATGTGATTAAGTCGCTTCTATCTTTGAGCGCCCGATCAAGATTAGGGTTAAGGTAAACTCGGCAAACCCTAGTCTCTGTCAAATATGATGTAATCATTCGATTCGAGTCCGATGTGAAAATCTAAATAAAACTTTTCTATTATTTCACTCTGCATGGCCATGACTTTGGACTTGATTCTCATTGATTATCATAGGGCTGCTCCTCTACCACCGAGGTAGATTTAGATTCCATCTTTGACTGCCATCCAGTTTTCTTACATATGAACATGCTATTGCCAACATATATCTCAGGATTCCATATGGCTAGGGATCGAGTAATTGTTAGTAGTCAGAACTATAACACCCTCAAGTGAACTGTCGATGCACCTAGGTCAAAAAATCAGACACCCTACCTGCAGCAATTCGAGTCAGTCATTGACGAGAAGGTAGAACTACCTTAATGACTACTCGGAGGTGGTCCACGCTCAGTGTCCTCATATACTCTCACTTCTGATGTCTCCAACATCGTTTAGACTAAGAACTCATCTACTAAAGAAAAGTGATTGTACACCAACCTCTAGATAAATTCACCATCCTCAATGATGATCCTATGGTCGGAGCATTTTATGAGTTAAATAATGATTATTCATGTCTAAATTTTCAAACTTTTGATAATATGATATTATCATTACCATTACTGCAAAAGGATGTATCACAGACACTAAATTAGCACATATGTGATAGAAAATAAATCCATTTTATTTATTATAGGTCATATTACAATTTTGCCAACTAGAAGTGAATTATAAGTGTTAGCCAATTCTGGCTCTAGGGCACCGATATATCTAACAATTAATAACCAAATGAAGCTTTCTTGACATGGTCAGATGCGCGGTGATCTACTATCCGGGCAAAAAAAAAAGTATTGTATTCTGATCACGGTAGATGTAGTAAATAGTTTCACTATATAGTTTTTTATTTTCATGATCTAATTAATGTATGGATGCAATATTAATGTTTAGAATCAAAATGTATAGAATTAAATAATCTTTAAAATATGTCAAATAGATAAATTAATTAAATAATTATTTTTCACCTGCTTCTTTGCTATTTTTCAAAAAAAACTTTTTTGAAAATAGGCTTAGACAAACCTACCTGTTTCTTTCAATTTAGTATCAAGAGCCTGAATTCTTAAACATGATATGCTTACATATTTAGATTAATAATTTAGATTTGATATAAATATTAATCTAATAATTTAAATAATTAGATCTAAAAAATTAAAATTTAGATCATACGAATTGCAGGTTGTCCTGCTATAGGGTTTATCCCCTATAGTGAAAAGATTATCCTGGTGCGTTGCTGATCTATATCGTTAATCAAGAAATTACTAAATTTGATCTAATATTTTTATGATCAAGTTATATTAGACTTTAATCTGATTTATGATCATGAATGCATAATTAGATAAAGTTTGATTCATGATTTCTTGATTATGTAGTGTACATAGTTTCAGATTAAATCCTACAACTAGTATTATTTATGAATTGAGATAATTTAATGAGTCGACTCAATTAGTGAACAATGCTAAGTTGTAAAGAACTTTTCAAAATTAAAAAATATTTTCAAAATACCGAACCCTAACCCTCAGCCCATAAACTTAATTAAAAATTAAGTATAATGATTTAGTGTCTAAAATTATGAATTATGACTCTAAGTCATTAATCATAAACTTGTGGGTTATTGGGTTAGCTGAATTAGGTCCAAAAATTGGGTTAGACCTAAGGTTAGTTAAAAAATGGACTAATTTAGAGTAATTGATCAAATCTAATTAAATGTTAATTTAGATTAGGTCAAGAACTCTATAGACTCAGTTACACTAGTTGTAGTTGGTCAAGTCTATGCCTTTAATAAGGATCAAATGGACTTGATTTAAGGCTACGTGGTCGAATCCAAAATTACTAGATTGGTCAAATTAAAACTAATGAACTGGATGGTGTCTAAGGTAAGTTTGGTAGTTTGATCAGTGGCTTTTAATTAGGAGCTACTCGCACTGATTCAATTTTTGACGAGTTAATGGTATATTCCTTCCACTGATCTTGCTTATCTGGCCATCCTAATAAGTTAGATTTTGATTAAATCACTCGATGATTCGGGCTCACCCATGTCTATTAGGTAAATCAGTCTGATTGATTTAAGTGCTCCTATTGCCAGCTTAGATTAGATCCTTTTTTTGATTTGGTGAAGTTAGTGGGAGGATCGAAATTGGCTCACTGAATTTTCTTAAATTAGTTAACTAAATTCTCTAAAATTATTAGATCCTTAAAAATGAAATAGTTATATAGATAAACTAAATTATAGCCTCCCATTAAGTTGAATGATAATGGGTTCATTAGTATAATGATCACTGGAGGCCCAAAGGCCTGGTGATTATTGACTAATGAAATTATCATTCATAAAATGATAATTTAGGTAAGTCTTTTTGATGGTGGTTAGGTTGGCCGACCAAAGTCAGGCCGAATCATTTATTGATTAGATGAGATCAAATGTGGTCATGTTAATGGTTGGACCTAATCAAACCTTTTCAATGGAGGCCAAAGCCTACTGATAAGATTTATGGGGCAAAATCAATATTACTAGAAGTTGTTTAGAGAAACAATTAATTTTGAATCTACCCATAGGTTCACATGGGTTGACCAACCAAAGTTGGGCTCATGTGTAGGCTATGTGGATTCTAGTATCCACTAAGAAATTAAAGTAATTTCTCGAATTGGAGGTAGAGGCTATCAATTCGTATAAAATAGTGGAAGGACCTTTAAACTAAAGTCCAAATCTTTTGGATTAATAATTTATATACTAATTAGGCTTAATTTTTCTTTTTGTGCAGACATGGCTACTAACATATCACTCCGGTCATTGTTAGATCATGATAAATTAATGGGATCCAACTATGATAGCTGGTATCATAAGTTAAAAATCATCCTGGAGCATGAGCGGATTCTTTATGTGCTAATGGATCCAGCATCTGAGGAGCCAACCCCGGATGCTAGGAGAGCGGTCTGAGATACTTATCAGAAGTGGCTTAATAACCGCACCACCATTCGATGTATAATATTGATGGCAATGAATGACAAGTTCAATCATAGATTTAAAAATGCCCAGCCATAGAAGATGCTTCAAATGTCGAATGACTCCTTTGGCACGTCAGACGACGTTGAAAGGCACAAAATAAGTTATGCCATTTTCAACACTCGAATGAGGGATGGGACCTCAGTCATTGATCATGTATTATACATGATCGAGATGATTGAGCACCTTAGCAAGTTGGGCTTTTTCCTACACAAGCAGATCGATAAGGATGCGATCCTTAATTCTTTGTCCAAGTCCTTCCTTCCCTTCCTAACTCATTTTAGAATGACAAAGCTTGTAGTAAACTACCACGACTTGTTGGTGTTGCTGCAAAACTTTAAAAAGGATCACCAACTCCATAAGAAGATGGTGAATATAGTGGGAGGGTCTTCTTCTGATCGTCGATCCTTTAAGAAAGGAAAGAAGAACAAGAAGAAGAAAAATAAGAAGGTACAGCCGCATGCTGCGACGTCTGCACATGGTCAGATTAAGAAGTGCAAGCCCGACTAGAGCCAGGCAGAATGCTTCTTCTACAAGAAGTAGGAGAACTAGAAGAGGAACTATCCTCTAGACGTTGCCTCCCTGGATCCGAACAGATCGAGGAGCAAGCAAGTGGTTGCTGGGCAAGATAATTATATAATAATATCTTATAATTTTTTTTTATTTGATTCTATTGTCTGGGTATTAGATACTGAAGGTCCCAATCATATTTATAATTTTATACAGGACTTGCAGGTTAGTAGGAGATTTGATCAAGATGAAAGGTTTCTGAACGTTGGAGATAGAAGACAAGTTCTAATTCTAACTTTAGAAATCATAAATCTTGTAATCAATTTAAATAAAGTTATTTTTAATGAATGTTATTATTATCCAACTTTCTTATTGAATGTCATTTCTGTAGGCCTTTAGGCCATGAATAATTTTGAAATATCAATAAAAAAAAATTTTATATTATCATTTTGAATGATATTATAATTTTGATTGGATAATTAAATAATAAAATTTATTTACTTTCTATGTCTGTTAACGTGGTTCAATCCTTCGATGAACGTCCTAGAATTAGTGATTTATCTAATGTCTACCTTTGACATTGTAGGCTAGGTCATACTAGCAAGAATAGAATTAACAGGTTAGCTCAAAAAAAAATTCTTGAGGTTAGTGATTATGAGTCACTTTCGACCTGTTAGTCTTATCTTAGTAAGATGACCAAGTCACTTTTTGCTGAAAAAGATGAACGAGCTAATGAACTTCTGAGTCTAGTACATTCGAATGTATGTCGACCCATGAGCTCAAGTATCCGAGATGAATATTTCTACTTCATAACCTTCATAGATGATCAATCGAGATATGGATACGTCTATTTAATAAAGCATAAGTCAAAATTGTTTGAAATATTCAAACTATTTCGAAATGAGGTAGAAAAATAAACTGAAAAGAGTATTAAAATTCTTTGATCTGACCGAAGGGATGAGTACCTTTCCAATGAGTTTCTGATATATCTTGAGAAGAACGAGATTCTCTTCCAATGGACCCCTCCTGAAATACCAAAACATAATGGTGTGTCTAAAAGGATAAATCAAATCCTATTAAATATGGTTCGATCCATGATGGGGTTTACTGGTTTGCCGATCTTTCTATGGGGATATGCCCTCAAGTTAGCTTGTTATATTCTAAATAAGGTTTTGAGTAAATCTATTAATAAAACACCATATGAGATATGGACAAGGCGTAAGCCAATGCTTTCACACCTTAGGGTTTGGAGGTGTCTGGCTTACGTCAAACATTTGATAATAGACAAGCTTGGACCTAAGTCTGATAAGTGTAGTGTTATAGATTATCCAAAAAAAATCAAAAAATACCACTTCTACCTTACTGATGAGCAAAAAATATTTGTCAGCCTTAAGACAGCCTTTTTAGAAAAGAAGTTTCTTGGTGAAAGAACTAATATCTCTAAGATCAAATTTGATGAAGTACGATAGGTGGAAGAATTGACATAAATTATTGAACCTGAGCTAGATCTGATTAGATCAGATCTAAAATCTATTGTAGATGCACCCTTAAGGCAATCTGGTAGAGTACCAGGTCAACCAGTTAGATATTATGATTTTTTAATTTGGGATGGGGATCCTATCGAACTCGATGAGAACAATCAGGACCCAATCACCTATATGAATGCAATGTAGGAATCTGACTCTAAGAAATGGCTTAAGGCCATGAAATTCGAGATGGAATCTATGAAGATCAATGATATATGGATATTGGTTGGCCCACCCGAAGGAGTAAAACCTATAGGATGTAAGTTGATCTTCAAAAGAAAAAAAGACGCAGACGAAAAGGTGGAGATCTATAAAGTCCATCTGATTGCCAAGGAGTATCATCAACGTTATGGTATTGACTATGGCAAGACGTTCTCTCCTGTGGTAATGCTTAAATCCATTCGAATAATGCTTGCCATAGCTGCCCATCTGGACTATGAAATCTGATAGATGAATATGAAAAAAGCTTTTCTAAATGGAGAGCTGGATGAAGAGATGTATATGATACAACCTAAAGATTTCACGTTCATAGATGAGTCTAAGGTGTGTAAGCTTCAGAGGTCCATTTATGGACTAAAGCAGGCATCTCAAAGCTAAAACATAGGATTTGATAGAACAATCAAAATGTATGACTTTGTTAAGAATGAAGAGGAGTCCTACATATATAAGTAGGCTAATGATCCAGCAATAGTATTCCTAGTATTGTACATGGATGACATTCTCTTAATCGAAAATGATATTCTTGCATTATAAGGAATAAAGATTTGGCTGTCATCACAGTTCTCCATGAAAGATCTAGGAGAAGCTTCCTACATCCTAGGGATGAAGATCTATAGAGATAGATCTAAAAGATTACTTGGATTATTCTAGTCTACGTACATTGACACTGTGCTAAAATGGTTAAGCATGGAGAATTCTAAGAAAGGCTATCTACCGATAGACCATAAAATTTTTCTTTCAAAGAGAGATTGTCTAATAATATCTCTAGATAGAGTGCGTATGAATAGAATATCATATGCTTCTACAGTGAATTCTATAACATACGATATTATATATACGTGATCAGATGTAGCATACTTACTAGGTGTAGTGAGTAGATATCAATCTAATCTAAGAAAGAATCATTGAAAGATTGTTAAAATCATCCTGAAGTATTTGAAAAATACTAAGGATCGGTGGCTTGTATATGATGAATCGAACTTAAAACTTGTGGGGTTCACAGACTCTAGTTTTCATTCTGATCATGATGATAGTAAGAGTATGTCAGAATATATATTTATCCTTAATGGTGAGGTCATCTGCTGGAAGAGTTCTAAGCAGCACACTGTAGTCGATTTAGTTTGCAAGATAGAGTATGTCGCTGCATCAAATGCTGCCAAAGAAGCGATGTGGCTTAAAAAATTTATCACCGAGCTCAAGGTAGCACCCTTCCTTGATGGTCCAATTCTGCTCTATTGCGACAGCTCTGAAGCCATTGCTCAAACGAAGGAACCAAAGGCACATCAATAGATGATGCATATTTAACGTCGCCTATCACCTTGTCTGAGAGATTGTGGACAGAAGATTGACGAAAAGAAGAATCTGATCGACCCATTCACTAAAGCTATTGTGGTGAAGGAGTTCGACAACTTTAAGTCAAAGATAGGTATTAGATACTGCATCGACTGGCTTTAGTCCATATGGAAGATTGTTGAAAATGTGTTTCAAAGCCAATCATCAGTCTATTGATGGTTGGGCCATATATTTATAATTATATATAAATTATAAATTAATAAAAATTATTTTAGTATTTTTCATCATAAATTCTATTATCTTTGAATGAACTTCTATGTTGTGATGAAGTTCTTAGGACTATCTAGATTCGACAAAGAAGGATTTATCATTTAGTCCTTAAATAGTTCACGACCAAATGATACGTTGTTACTTAGAACAACAATGTTTATCAAGTATAAATCATTGTATGCCATATAGGTTGGTTATCCTTATAACCAAAAAGTATTGAGACACTGATATGGTATGCAAGTGAGATGTATGGATACATCTGCACTGAACGTGACCAACTCCAAAATTTTTTGAGTTTATGGTCAAGAGTCCCACTAGACTGAAACTCTTTGATCAAGAGTTTTACAGTGCTGAAACTCTGAGTTCTACATGTTTGAGACTCTATGATTGAGAGTTGGGACTCCATAATCATGAGTTCCACTTGTTTCAGACTCCGAGATTAAGAGTCCCATTGGTTTGGGACTCTTCGATCAAGAGTTTCATTTTGATGGGACTTTATTGTCTGGACACCCACTGGATTTGGACTCTAATTTTATGAGAGGTATTATTAGTGATTTGATCACTAATTAACTTAATTTGATTGAGTAATTATTTTTGGTCCAAGTCTAATTGAATTGGTTTCAGTTGGGTCTGACCCGATTAGGTCGTTGTTTGACCTAATCGCCGAGGAGATTTAAACCCTAATTTGATTATAGATTAGTCTTGATCAATTTCTAATTTTATTAAGGTTTAATTAAGCCTAATTAAGCCTAAATATGTTGGATTTAAATTAGTCTAATTGGGCCTAACCTATTTTGAATTGGTTGGTTCAATAGGTTCAAGTTTGAATTTCGAAGACTAGTTTGACTAGTCTTCTTTCCCTACGCCATTTAACCCATGCCTACTTAAAAATTTAATCTAAATCTCTCTTAACTTATTTTTTCATGCACAAAAGAGATTTTGATCAGGTCTCCCACATTCCAAATGGATAAGGTTTGGTTGTTATTTATTTTGATTTGAATGAGATTCAAATTTGGATAAAAAACAACCTCTACCTTATCCATGCGCCATCCTTCTCTTGTGCAGCACTTTTGCTATATGAGAAAAGATTTTCCATGATTCTTTTCCATGCAAAATAGATTTTTGCCCATCCTTTCTCATGTCCCTAAGTGGATAGGATCAGGTGGTTTAAGGTTGAATTCAAAATGAGTTTGAATTTGGCCTAACAACCAAACCGATCTTTCTCTCCATACGGTGTCTACTCTCTTTGGTGCAAAATAAATAGGAGGAATTTTTGGGATGTGAGAGAATAGGTCTAAGATTGAGATAGGACTTCCATGAGGCTCCTGGTGCATGCGAAAAAGTTTTAAAAAATCTCGTGAGGTGAAAAACTAGAGAAAGGCTAGTGCAAGGTTTCAAGGTGCATTTGATCTAGTGTTTTGACCTAGAATTCGAGAATCCATTTCACGAGCTACGAGTGTCGAAAGCCCACAAAACTTTATGGAGAACCTCCTCTACCTCTCTACTATGTCTACCAGCAATCCAAAGCATCCATGAAGCCTGTAGATATGGATCAAAGATGTTCAATTAAAATAGCCCCTAAAAGATTTCGGTGTCGAGCTAACACTGCGTGGGAGCTGATCAGGATCAGGAGTCTCGTGTAGACGATCCATGGAGGTCAGACACTTATGTGGCTGCATCATGACCAGTAGAACTCCTTGACAATGATCAGATCATGGTGATCAATTATCCACAAAAAGGTATTATATTCTAAACATGTGGATGTAGTAAATAGTTCACTACATAGTTTTATTTTCAGATCTATTGATGTATGCATATGTATTATATTTAGATCATAATGTATAGGATTAAATAATTTGATATGATCAATAGATAATTAATTAGATTAATTATTTTTCACTACTTCTTTGCTATTTAAAAAAAATTTTGAAAATAGCTTAGCAAATCCTGCACTGTTTTCTTCAATCCCAACATCCTGTAACGAAAAAAATAAAATAATATTAGTAAGTTTCGATATAAAAAAATATCTTTCAATATGCTACTTCTATTCTCAAATAGATTATTTCTATATATTTGATTTGATGATACGGAGCTATAGACACTTTCGATCCATCGATTGGATAGTTAGATCGAATTTTTAGCCCCTATATCCTCTTTCTGAACTCAAGGTTAAATATACAAAACTTCTAAATATAAAAATATAAAATAAGTAAAAAAATTTAATAATATAATTATCTGATGTAATGGCTTGAACAACGAGTCCAATTGGTCATGCAGTAGTGGATCTTAGAGAAGCTCCATCATATATCGCGGATGGCATCTAGAAGATCCTGAGATCACTAGCCCAGAAGTCTCTACACGACCTCCTCCATGTGTGCATCGCTTCATGTTTAGGACATCGAGGCCTATGAGGATATCAAAGGATATCAAAGTGGTGGAGGATCAAAACTATGGTTGAATCCTATAATCCGACTCCTACTCACCCCTTTAATAGTGTTGAGCCATCCCTCAAGATCAAGAGGGGCTGAGAAGATAGGTCATCATCATACCTCTCAGCAACATACTCTGCATAACGTGTCTGCACAATTCAGAAATATATTAATTTTAATCTAAAAATTAGAATATATAATAACTTAATTATTAAATAAAGTTTGAAGTTCATATCTCGATCTATCATGACGTAGAATCTAAATAGTCATCGGTCCTCCTAGACTGATCTGTAGCCTACTACAACTATAGTTGGTTTGATGGATAACCCAGCTGTCCTATCTATAATAAGTAAATAATAAAATTAAATTAATTAAAATATACATATAAGAATTTTTATAGTTCTAATAAGGAGTTTTGGTATTGAGTTTTTATCAGTCTATCAACTACAACATGTGTGCTGACCAAGCTGCCCGTATGCCTGATCGGATCCTATTGGACCGCCCAATTCTGCTACGCCTTTTACCACCCACCAAAGTATTCATTGCTTCTCTACTGGTTGTAGAGAGCCTGCCATATGTCCACCCGCATCCAATGATCCATGAAAGACCTTCAATCCAATGGTGACTAAAAACCAAAGTGCTGGATGGTGGACTATCTAAGGCTATAAAGGCCATCTTGGAGTTTTCATATGGCCATCTTCTTGAAAATCTGACAACCAGTCTCCTCATCATAAGGAGTCTCGAATTGGTAATACTCATGCAAGATAGAAGCAAGCATATATTAATACATAATTAAAATACCAACATATCAAAAAAGAATAAATAAAATTAGTTTTGACTTACAAGAAACATCTCCTAGGCTGTAGCACGAGCTCCCAACGGTCAACTCGAGAAATCATTCATCGAACCTAGCATCAATTGCCATATGATCCCGATAACGATATGAGATATTGAAGGCTCTCTGAATATGCTGCAAAATAAATTTTGAAGAATAAATGTTAACTCAAAAATCATTAAATTCTAAATATATTAATAGAGTATGTAGTACTTACGAGCGATTCTAGATATGGATGATCTATCTATCCTCTGATCTAGTCAGAGAGGGACTGCAAAATGAGCAAGTCCTTGACCACAGTGCTATGTCTGCGAGCCGACGGCCACTATTGCATGGGACTATGGGGTCATTGGTGACCTTCTTTTCTCCAAACTTGAGCACAAAAAATTTAATACAAAGAATGTTATATTAGTTAATAAATAATATACAAAATAACATAAATGAGAATATATAAAGTATTAGAGCTTACAGTCTGCTGTGAGATGTGCAGAACCATGAGAACTGGCCATGTGATCGCTTTCTCCTCGAGAGCTCTGTCCTCAACTAGCATAGCTCTGACCTCAAGAAGACATGATATATGCTCTCTAAAAATAAAAATAAATAGATTCATCAAATTAATTATTTAATTATTGATGGCAATGCAAGATTTAAAATGATGCAAGATAAGTAATTAAAATGATCCAAAAATTATATACTTAGCACTACTCTTCTTTCGATTCTTCCTCTTCTTTCTTTTCTTCCACCTCTTCCTCTTCTTCTTTTTCTTTTTGGGGAGGATTGTCTTTTAAAATAATCTCAATTGGATCTACCTACTCATATTGGCTATCTTCATGTAAGAGTATTTTTAGAGCATCCAATTTCACATTATCGAAGAATTGATGAACTTCTACTATCTCATCCTCTTGAAAGTATTCTGATAATTGAGGCTCTTCTTCTTCTTCAAGCACCTAATGAATGACTCAAGACTTAATTTTGCATATAGTCCATCAATCTTTCTTTCCTCTTTTTTTTGATGGAAAAGGAGTATAATACACTTGAGCAGCTTGTGCAGCTAGTACAAATGGATCGTTGACATAAGCTTTTGATTCATGTTTGATCTAAATAAGCCAATGCCGTAGATCAGCCTTCATACCATTATTGGTATCGAACCATTAGCACTTAAATAGAATGGCACTATTACCTCCAATGTAGCTCATCTTAATAACTTTTTCAAGAATTCCATAATAGTCACTTTTTGACTTATTTTTCTACTAGCTGCCTTTATACACACACCACTATTCATTATGCTTTTATAATTTTCATATTATTGGATGTGAAATTTAAAATTATTTACGTTACAGATACTATAGCATGTCACGTATTTTTCAAGCTCGTAACCTAATGGTCTCAGCTTTCTTGGTATGGACTCACTGCCTTGAATAACTAATTGACGGAACTAATATACAAAATTCTCTAAGCACTGTGTTGATATTTCTTCATCGATTATGCTCGAATTTTTTTCTTTCAGCATCTCATCATATTGCCTAAACATGCATAAAATAAGTATACTTAAATAAATGATTAAAGAGATGAAATTTTAATGGACACTTATAGGATATATAGGTCGACCTCCATGCAGTTTAGCAAAATATGTCTCTGCCTATCGAAGTTCAATATCGGATAAAACTCGATGAACCTCAAGCCCAAATTCTCGAGCGAGATAGGCAAATATTGAGATCTCCTGCTCTGATCCCTCAGCATCACCATCATCATTTTGATCTACTTGAGTTAGCTTGATCCGCATACTGGGATTAAAGTAGTATTGGCTAAAATTTAAAATCCTTTCTATTATGTAAGCCTTCATAATATAACCTTCAACTCGGGCCTTATTTTTTTACTTTCTTCTTAAAACTATGCATATATCTTTCAAATGAATACATCCATCTGTACCGCACTAGACCTCCCACCCTAGCTTCATTTGTTAGATGAACTACGAGATGCTCCATGGAGTCAAAAAAAGCTGAGAGAAAATATCTTCTCCAACTTGCATATGATTTCTACACTGTTAGCCTCAAGATTGGATATGTGATCAGTGGATGGTTCGGTATCATAAATATCTCTGAAGAAAAGATGAAGCTCAAGCCAATGGAATTAATCATTACGTAAATACATGGCAGTCATAGCTCTTTAGCTCATAGAATATACAATCTTTAACATTAACACATCGAACTAGATTACTTGCATAATCATCTGGGAATTTAAGATTTTTACATCATTCATAGATGTCTTTCAACTACTTCCTTGTTAAGATATAAGATTCTTTCGACTTCAAAAATTTTTCAGGTGACACCTTAATTAGCTCTAATAAAGGATGCTTACATATATTTTTCATATCTGCTCGAGTCTTGAAATTATCCTTCGTAATGCCCTTGACATCTATAACAGTGTAGAAAACATTATCAAATACATTCTTGTCAATATGCATAACGTCAAGGTTATGATGGTTCAAATTAGTAGGCCAATACAACAATTTCTAGCTTTGCTTCATCCAGTTATGAGTTCTATCGAACCCCCAAGGCTTCTGCTTATCAAATTTAATGCCAAATGGAACTTTGTCTAATTGGGATACCCTTTGAAATACTTCTATACCACTGTGTCACTGGGGTGTATGGTCCTTCTCTATCTTATTTCCCTTGAAACTATCCTGTTGCTTTCAAAAAGAATGATGCTCAGAAAGAAATTGATGATGACAATCGAACCAGCAGGACTTACGATCATGCTCAAGCTGAAATGATTTTATATTCTTCATACAATAGGAATATGCTAGCTTCCCATGAGTGCTCCATCCTGACAGCATCCCATAAGCAGAAAAATTACTAATAGTCTACATCAATGCAGTCTTCATTATCAAATTCTACTTTTTCGATGCATTAAAAGTATGAATGCCATCGAACCATAACAATTTTAGCTCATGAACAAGTGGCATTAAATATACACCAATGCTTCTACCAGGATGTCATGGTCCAGAAATGAGTAATGTAAGAAAAATGTTGTATTCTTTCATACACATCTCAGGTAGCAGATTGTATGGAGTAATAAAGATTGGTTAATATGAATAAAGGGCTACTACATGATCGAATGGTGTAAAGCCATCAGTAGATAGATCCAAATAGATATTATGTAATTTCTAAGCAAATAAAGGATGGCAAGTATCAAATTGCTTCCATCCCTCACTGTCTGATGGATGATGCACTATATTATGATGCTTGCGTGGTCTTTCTTTGTGCCATCTCATCTATCCGATAGTATTCTTAGACAAGTAGATCCTCTAAAGTCTAGGAGTGAGAGAAAGATATCGAAGAACCTTATATATTATATCCTTCTGATTCCTATCATTTTGTCTTGGCCTAAATTTGCTTGCACAGCATATGCCACATAAGCTCTTCTGTTGGTCCTCTTTATAGAAAAGCATGCAACTATTAAGGCATGCATCTATTTTCTCATATCCCATGACCAACCTTTTTACCATTTTTTCAAAGCAGAGAAGCTCTTAACAAGCTTCTCATCCTTTAGTAGCATTTTTTTTTTATTGCTACCATCTTATCATAATAATTGATCGTCATATTAAACTTGGCCTTCAAGTATAACAACTTTGATACAGTCGATAGTACAATGTGTGTTTTACATTTCGACCATAGTGGTTCATTAGCATTTTTCAGTATATGGTAAAAATCATCACTGCCAACTTTCAAATCATCCTCAATATTTTAGTTAAATTTAGGAACAGCCGCATCCATAACCATATCTATCATTCTATCTATGTTCATGTCCTACTCGGTTCTAACCCTTGCAACTTTCTTCCACGTCTCTCCATGTAGGTACCAATGCTTATAATTGGGCATAAGTCCAATCTTATACAAATGGATAGTAATTATATCTCTATCAAATATTTCTCTATTATCATATCTATTACAAGAATAACGAGCCTGTCCTTAATCTAAGAGTGCTGTATTATCAAAAATAAAATTACAAAAGTACTCTACATCTTTTCATCAACTATTCAACGGTCCATCCAACAACGATCCATAGTCGACTATCTAAGAATTCTACATATATATAAATATAAGATAATTATAAAATATTATTTTATCATTTAAAATAGCTTACATAGTAAATTAATGCATCCTATCATCAACTAATAGGTAAAGATAGATTTTATCTCATTCAAGAAATGTATTAAATCTATTGGTTTATTACAATAATCAAACGATATGCAATAGAGGCCGAAAGAAATTTTGGCAATATTTTCTCTTAGTTTTTTTATATAGGAAGAACAAAAGAAAAATTCTATCCAAAATTTCTTTCGAACCCTTAGCATACCATTTGATTACTATAATAACCTATAGAATTACTTGCATTTTTCAAACCATCCACCATGAACAATCAATTGATTAATGTATATAATTTTTTTATCCATATAAAAATAAATAAATATATGGATATCTTAGAATATGTACATCAATCAACTGACGGGTCTATCATTCCATGCAATATAAATTTTATTTAAATTAATATATAATTAATGATGTCCGGCATACTAGAGCGAAATGCCTTTAATGCCAGTTATGACTCGAGGTTCGGGCATGCAGGGCATATCTCAATCCTATATTTGTAATACTGTCTGACATCTTCTCTCGATTTGATCACTCTGCATGCCGAGATCCAAATTTCATACATATAATTAATTAATTAGTGATGGCACTAGCCATCACAAATACCAGACAACATCAACCGATGCTAATACCGTCGCTACTATTACTACTTACAGTAGGAGGGAAGGGGCTGCAAGATTGAGGCCATAGGCTAGGGGCGGTGAGGTAGGCATCGTGTGGTCAGATCGGCCAGGACGAGGCCATAGGAAGGCCGACAGGATAGGGACAGCAAGCTCTGGAGCAACGGACTAGAAGGCGCTTGTAGGATGGGGGCAGCCATGGAAGAGGTAGGGCTAGGGTGGCAGGCTTGGGGCCATAGTGTTGGAGGCACCGACAGGGTGGGATGGTCGTGAGAGAGGCAGGGCTAGAGTGGTAGGATTGAGACCATGGCATTGGAGGTGCCAACGAGGTGGAGGCAACCATGGGAGAGTTAGGGCCAGGGTGGCTGGCTTGGGGTCATGGCGTAGGAGGCACCAACAGGATGAGGATGGTCGTGGGAGAGGTGGCATCGGGGCGGTTGGCTCGAAGCCATGGTGCAGGAGGCGCCCACGAATTTTGGTGATCGCAAGAGAGCACTAAAGCCATCACTAATTTTAAAAATATTTAGTTTTAATTTTAAAATAATATTAAGTTTTTAAAAATATTTAATTTTAATTTTAAAATATTTTTTTAAAAATTATTAGCGACAACAAGCTTATGGTCACTAAAGCCATTGCCAATAATCATAATTTTTTTAAAAAAATTAATATTTTAATATTATTTTTTTCTTCTAAGTTATTTTTTGGATGGCTAAAAATTAATATTGAATTTTATTAAATTTTTAAACTTAATTAATTTATATATCAAGATTTAATTAATTTAAAATAGATTTAATATAATTAGACTTGACTTAATTTGAGGCTAATTAAATTTTAATATTCTAAATTGGACTTTGATTCAAAGTCTAATTAAATTAGGTTTGATAGGATTTTGAATTAGATTCGAATTTGATTCGAATAGAAGCTAAATTAAAAAATTAATTATTTTTTAATTAATTTAAATTTAATTAAATTTAGTTAGGCTTGACTTAATTTTAGAATAATTTATTTTAAAATTTAATTAAGACTTGGATTCAAAGTCTAATTGAATTAGGTTAGATAGAATTTTGAATTGAATTCGAATCGAATTTTAATTAGATTCAGATCGAACCTAAACTGAAAAATATTTTTTTCTAATTAATTTTAATTAGATAAAATTTAATTAAGCTTGACTTAATATAAAAATAATTAAATTTTACTATCTAAGTAAAACTTAGATTTTAAAGGCTTATTGAATTAGGATTGACAGATTTTCTAATCGAATTTGAATTGAATTATAATTAAATCTAAATTTAAAATTATTTTTTTTAATTAATTTAAATTAGTATTAATTTGATTAATCTGGACTTAATTTAAGATCATTTAAATTTTATAATTCATGTAGAATTTAGATTGAAAGTCTAAATAAATTAGGTTTGATAAGATTTTAAATTGGATTCGAATCAAGTTCGAATTTGATTCGAATGTAATCATAGATCCAAGTTTAAATTAATTTAAATTAGCTTAAATTTAATTATGCTTGACTTAATTTAAAGGTAATTGGATATCTAAGTAGGACTTGAATTATCAATCTAACTAAATTAAAATTGACATGATTTTGAAGTGAATTCGAATCGGATTCAAATTAAATTCGAATCAAATTTAAGTTAAAAATATTTTTTTATTATTTAAATTAACTTAAATTTAATTAGACTTGACTTAATTTGAAGATAATTATATTTTTTTAAGTAGAATTTAAATTAAAAGTCTAATTAAATTAGGATTGACAAGATTTTGAATTAGATTGAATTTGAATCCAAATTAAAAATTATTTTTTTAATTAATTTAAATTTATTTTAATTTAATTAATCTTGATTTAATTTAAGATTAATTAAATTTTATAATTTAAGTAGGATTTGAATCTAAAGTCTATTTACATTAGGTCTGGTAGAATTTTGAATTAAATTTGAATCGGATTCAAATTAGATTCGAACTAGGATCTAGATTATTAGCAATGGTAAATCTTGAAGAAAATCGAGCAGGATAAAAGCATGCATTTTTAAAAAAAATTTAAAATATATAGTAGTGAAAGAATTAGATTAATCTAAAATTAATCTACTGCATGTATTAATCTAATCAAAGAAATCCTACTCATGATCTAGACATGCTAATATGTAATTTGAAATTCAAATGCGATTGATCAGCAAATCAAATTTATCGATCGATACGAGTTCAGATCTCGATATCTACGTATGGATAGCTGATCTTCATGATCTAAATTCATAGAAATAAGCTTCTGGTGTTGTGCTATAGCCGCACACTCGTCCGGCCTCAACAATTGGTCCACACGAAGCTCCTGATCTCGACCAGCTCCACTGGAGTGCTAGCTCCTCGTTGGGGCCTTCGACGATTGATCGTGATTGATCCAATCGATCACTTTCTTTTTGATCATCCGGATACTTTAGAAAATCAGAACATAGAGTATGGAGGATGACTAGTCAGTATCTAATGTTTGGTGGCAATCGGGTACTCACAGCACTCAATCTCTCCATCCGAACCTAGAGACTCAGTTCTAGGGTTTCACTTACCCAAAAATTCTGACGCGCCGGAAACCCTCTCACGCCCTCTCTTTTTGGAGTTTTCCCATGAAACATATTTTTTGGATCAAGGACTCTCCCTTCTACTATCACCCACTTCAAATTCCTTTTTAAATGGGCAACCAAAAAGAAAAAAATACCATGGCATGAGAAGAAAGTAGGCACCGGAAGACCTAAACTTTCCTTGGACTTTTCCATGCTCAAGATTTATGCCTCCTCACAATTTTTCTCTCGCTAAGAAACCTCACGAACTCCTCTCAGATCCCTCACACAAATCCATGCATGCCCATTAGAAAACCCTTTTTAAATTGGCGACCACCAAAGGGAATTCTGCATGGGTTAAGATAAGGGTTGGAGGTTGAACTTGTTTCAACCTCCCATCAAATTTGAATTCAAACAAGTGCCTCATCCACTTCAAACACCAATGCCACTTTGAGAAACACATAGAGGGACTTCTCATTAGTGCGCCCACACTTTGAACCATTCTTAAATGGGTGACATAACATAGGTTGGAGTGGGGAATAGATAAGATAGGAAGGTTGAACTTGTTTCAACTTCCAACTCATTTGAATTCAAATTCAAATAAATTTAATCTGATCCAACACTTGGACCAGATCAAAGAGGTAAATGAGATGACACACAAGACTCTCTTGTGCAAGCGAAAAACTCATGTAAAAAATAAAGGGGCATGGAGAATGGCGTGGACAAAGTCAAAGTAGCATAGGGAGGAAAAAAAGTTTGAAATTCAAATCATTTGACTCATTCAAATTTGTTTCAACCAAACTAATTTTTTAGATCCAATTAGATCAGGTTAAATCCAACCAAATTAGACTTAACCTAATCCAATAAAATTTTAATCAAATTAGAAATTAATTAGGTCCAGGTCCTGATCAAATCAGGATCAAATCTTTCTTAGAGATTAGGTCATCTCATGATCTGATTGGGTCAAATCCAATCGAATCCAATTCGATCAAACTTGATCAAATCCTCATCGCTCAATCAAATTAAGCTAATCAATAATCAAATTGCTAATTAATCCTTTAATAAATATAGAGTTTCAATCGGATGGGAGTCTGGATAATAGAGTCTCATCAATATGAAACTTCTAAAGAGTTCCAAATTAGTGGGACTCTTGAACCCAGTACCCAAAATGAATCAAACTCATGATCATAGAGTTTCAGACTAGTAAAATTCTTGATCAGAGAGTTTCAAATGAGTAGAACTTGGAGTTTTAGTCCACTGGGACTCTTGGTCATAGAGTCCCAGTCTAGTGGGACTCTTGACCATAGAATTTTAGATCATCAGAACTCTCGATCAAAGAGTCTCAAATACGAAGGACTCAGAGTTTCAGTCTAATGAGACTCTTAATTATAAAGTTTCAGTCTAGTGAGACTCTTGATCATAGAGTCCTAAATCATCGAGACTCAATATCTGCCATCAGATCAGGTAGAAACTTCTTATGTGTGTGATTCCATAGGTTCGAATCCTAAGCCGATATCTCAAAAATTAATTTTCTGTACCAATTGATATGACTATCTAGCAATGGTATCTGACGTCCGGATAGGTCAAATTTATCATAATGCAACATCAATGAACCTATGGAATATGGTTACCATATAATTCATTTTTTTGACCTCAATGCTCAAAAGATGATCTAGAATTTAATTGTTAATCCTAAAAAATCATCTACAGTGTGTTTCAAATTACAGTGTCCATCAAATGGACTATCCCGATTGAGATTTTGCTAAATTGAAATACATTGATGCACTTATCCCAATACTTGGATGGATCAATCCCATCTTGACACACACACCAACTTCACAAGTAGTTGACTGCACCAGTAGCCTTCCGTCACTAAATTAGAAATTCAGATAGTTTGATATCTAAGTACAGTGAGTTACTTGCAAATCACCGTGGTGATCTCAGATCTAAGGGATACTTATACCCATATTCTTTGGAAGCAACTCTTGACAGTAGAGAGCTCCACAGTTAGATCACGTTCAGTGAAATATACCCTTACACTTTACCTGCATGCCATAACAGTATCTCCATACTTCTTGGTTAAGAGGACAACCAATACTTATGGCACACAATGACCTACACTCGATACGTTGTCATGCTGGATAACAATGAGTCATTTGGTCACGAACATGTTTGAGGACTAAATGATAAATTCTTTTTTATCGAGTCTAAATAGTCCTAAGGATTTTATCACAAAAGAGTTTAGGAAGATACATAAAATGATGAAAAAGCTAATAGAATAATTTTATTCATTAATAATTCAAGTATAATTATATTCAGCTTAACCATCTATAACCTAGATGATTGGCTTTAGGATACATTTTTTAATAACTCACATTTAGACTAAAGCCACTCAGAATAGTATCGAATATCCATCTTTCATTTGTGATTGTCGAACTCTTTGATTCTAAGAGATTTAGTAAAGGGATCGACCATATTTTTTTTTCCATCGATCTTTTCAAGCTCGACGTCACTTCGCTCCACGATCTCTCATACGAGATGGTAGTGACGTAGAATATGTTTGGTATGCTGATGTGCCTTCGACTCCTTCGTTTGAGCTATGGCTCCAGTGCTATCACAGTATAGCAGAACTGGACCATCCAAGAAGGATGCCACTCTAAGCTCATCGATGAACTTTCGCAGCATCAAATATCGCGACATACTCTGCCTAGCAAATAGAATCGGCTACAGTGTGCTGCTTAGAACTCTTCCAATAGACTGCTCCATCATTCAGGATAAACACATAATCTGACATACTCTTACTATCATCGTGATCTGACTGAAAATTAAAATTAGTGTATCCCTTAAATTTCAAGTCAGTATCTCCATAGATAAGCCATTGATCCTTGATATTTCTTAAATACTTCAGGATTATCTTCACAATCTTTCAGTGATTCTCACCTGGATCAGATCGGTATCTACTCACTACTCCAAGTGAGTATGCCACGTCTGATCTCGTACATGTCATGATGTACATAATAAAATTCACTGTCGAAGCATAAGATATTCTACTTATACACTCTCTCTCTTGTGGAGTTGTCGAATAATTTCTCTTCGAGAGCAAAATTTCATAGCCTATCGAGAGATAGCTTTTCTTAAAATTCTCCATGCTAAATTTCTTCAGCACGGTACCAATGTACGTGGACTAGGACAATCCAAGCAATCTTTTAGATCTATCCCTATAAATCTTCATCCCTAGGATGTAGGATGCTTCTTCTCTAAGTTCTTCATGAAAAATTATGATGACAACCAAATCTTTATTTTCTGTAATGCAGGATGTCATTATCGATTAAGAAAATATCATCTACATATAGTATGAGAAATACAATAATAGAATCGTTAGTCCATTTATACATGCAGGATTCTTCTCCATTTTTAACGAGTCATACATTTTGATTACTTTATCAAAATGCATGTTCCAACTCCACGATGCCTGCTTCAATCCATAGATGGATCTTTGAAGCTTGCACACCTTAGACTCATCTATAGATGTGAAACCCTCAGGCTGTATCATATACACCTCTTCATCTAGCTCTCCATTTAAGAAAGCTATTTTTACATCTATTTATCAGATCTCATAGTCTAGGTATACCGCTATCGCAAGTATGATCCGAATGGACTTAAACATTACTATCAAAAAAAATGTCTCATCATAGTCAATACGATAATATTGACGATATCCCTTAGCAACCAGACGGGCTTTATAGATCTTCACCTTCCTGTCTGCACCATATTTTCTTTTAAAAATCTACTTACACCCAATGAATTTTATCCCTTCAGATGGATCAATCAGTGTCCATACACTATTAATCTTCATGAACTTTATTTCGAATTTCATGACTTCTAGCCACTTATTGGAGTCAGACATATGCATAGCATCTATGTAGGTGATCGAATCCTCGTCGTTCTCATTGAGTTCAATAAGATCACCATCTCAGATCAAGAAACCATAGTATCTATCCGATTGATGCAGTACTCTATCGGATCTTCTTGGTGCCACTTTAATGGTCTCTGAATTTGATCTTATCAAATTCAGTTCTGTAGGTTCACTAAAATTTGTTGGTTCTTCTATCTGTCAAATTTCATTAAGTTCAATATTAGAGATGACTGTTTCTTCACTAAAAAAACTTCTTTTTTTAAAAAGACTGTTCTATTGCTGATGAATATCTTTTGTTCTTCAGCAAGGTAGAAGTAATAATCTCTAGTTTTCTTAGGATATCCTGTGAACAAGCATTTATTGGACCTAGGTCCAAGCTTTTTTGGCTGCAAATGTTTAACATAAGTCGGACATCCTCAAACCCTAAAGTGAGAGAGTGTTGGCTTACGCCCAGTCCATATCTCATATGGAGTCTTTGCAATAGATTTTCTCAAAATATTATTCAAAATGAAATAGACAGTCTCTAGTGCATAACCTCAAAATAAAATTGACAGACTTGTAAATCACATCATGGATCGAACCATATCCAATAGAGTTTGATTTCTTTTTTCAGATACACTATTATACTATGGTATGTCAGGAGGGGTCTATTATGAGAAAATATCATTCTCTTCTAGATATATCAGAAACTCGTTGAAAATGTATTCACCTTCTCGATCAGATCGAAGAGTTTTAATATTCCTTCCAAGTTATTTTTCTACCTCATTTCGATATCGTTTGAACATTTTAAATGAATCAAATTTTTTCTTTATAAGATAGACGTACTCATATCTAAATAGATTATCAATAAATATAATAAAGTAGTAATACCCACCTCTAGCATATGTGTTCATAGGCCCACATACATCAGTATGTACTGAATCCAGAAGCTCAGTGGTCCATTCATCTTTTACAGTAAAAGATGATTTGATCATCTTTCCAAGAAGGCAGGACTCACAGGTAGTCAATGATTTATAATTATTGATACCAAGAATATTTTTCTTGACTAACCTATTGATCTTATTTTTATTTATATGATCGAGCCTATAGTATCAAAGATAAGCATCAGTGATATTATCTAATTTTGATCATTTATTTGATGTGTACATTATACTAATAGACTGTGACAATATATATATATGCCATTTCTCAATTATCCCTGCATTACTGTATCATTCATAATGATATCACAATAATTTTTTTTTATTGACAAACTATAACTATCCTAGGCCAAAAGTTCAATGGATATTATGTTCATCATAAAAGATGGACAATAGTGACAGTCACTTAAAATAATATTTTTATATTTAAAAAATAGCTTTAGAGTTTCTAGTGTTAGGAGTGAAACTTTACTTCCATCCCCAACATTAAGGAATCTATCGTCATTCTCAAATTTTCTACCAATTTGAAGTCAATGCAATGAATTACATATATGAATCGGACTTTCAATATTTAATACTCAGATAGATGTTTCACATACGAAGAAATTATAAGATATTATCAGATAACAGTCTTGATCAGTAACCACTTGCTGATTTCTACTATTCAACCTATTTGGGTCAAGAGGATCATTCCTCTCTACGTTTGCCTGATTAGGGTCAATACTAGACTCCTCGTTCTTAGATCCTAAATGCTTACCACTATCAAACAGTGCATGGAGCAAACTTACATTAGTCATTCTAATTATTTGAATGTAAAATATGAAATCTAATTAGTACTTGAATAAATTAATTCTAAAGACTTGGACTTTAGTCTAATGGTCCTTTCACTATTTTTAATGAATTAATAGCCTCTACATCCAATTCAAGAAATTACACTAACTTCTTAATAGGTACTGAAATCCACATAGACTACAAACGAGCCCGAAAAAAGATTTGGCTAACCTATGTGCATCTACATGTAGGTTCACAATCAATTATTTCTTCAAATAATTTTTAGTATTTAGGTTTTGCCCCAGATACCAAATCAGTAGGCTATGGCCTCCACTAAAAAGATCTGATTAGATCTAACCTTTAACATGATTGACTTCAGTGCGTCAAATCAATGATGGATAGTGTGACCTAATCATCATATGATGGATAGTAATTTCAATATTCAAATGAACATCAGGTGTAAAGCACCTTCAATGTCCATCCAGACAATTGGACTCATTACTATTCATCTTAATGGAAGGCTATAACTCGGTTATCTCTATAACATTGTCATTTTAAGGACCTAATAATTTAGAGAATTTAGTTTACATGTGATTTAAGGGTAGAAAGGATATGGATCAAATTTTTCCTACTGACTTCACCAAGTCAAGTCCTTCCACTGACTTCACCAAGTCAATAAGTTAGGACTAGGATCAATTTAAGTCCATGGACACCTAATTCAGTCTTACTAATAGAAATTAGTCAAATAGATTTTTAGTGACATGGATTAGTCCGAATCACCAAGTGATCTAATCAAATCCTAATCGACCATGTCAGCTAGATAAGTGAGATCAATGAAAGGGATACGCCATTAACTCGTCAAAGATCGAATCAGTGTGAGTAGCTTCTAATTAAAAATCACTGATCTAGACTGCCAAACTTATCTTAGACATCAATCGATTAATTAGTTTTAATCTGATAAACCTAGCAATTTTGAGCTTAATCATGTAGCCATGAATCAAGTCCATCTTGGCCTAGTTAAAGACATGGACTTGTCCAACTATAACTATTGAAGTTGATTATAGAATATTCTTGACCTAATCTAATTCAATACTTGATTAGATTTGATCAATTACTCTAGATTAATTCATTCTTTAACTAACCTTAGGTCTAACCCAATTAATAGACCTAATTTATCCAACCCTTTAACCCACAGTCTTATGACTATGACTTAGAATCTTTAATTCATAATTCTAGATTCTATGAATAATATTTAATTTTTTAATCAAATTTTGGGCTAATGGGTTGGGGTTCGACATTTCGAAAATAATTTTAAAATTTTGAAAGATTTTTATTTTTTATTTTTTAAATTGATCGACTCATTTTAGAAATGAGTCGGCTCATTTCTCAAACAACAACCTATTATGAGTTTTAAACAAAAAATAAAGCATAATAAAATTTAAACTATGAATCAACCTTTTAGATCTAATCTAAAACACATTCATATTTAATTTTTTAATTAAAATAATTTTAATTATTAAATTTTTTTCACTGTTCATCTTAATGAATAATTTCATGGTGGCAATCCTACCACCATAAGGGATCCCTATTGAATAGGAGGAGATGGCCTTTAAACCATATTTATTCCTTATGATTGGATGGCTTGGTGGCTCATTCATTCTCGATTACTAAGTTATCTGAATCTAACATATCATATATATAAGCATTTAATTTTCTAATTACATACTAGAATATGTCAAGCAACCCTTTGCTCTGATACCATTGAAGAAAATTGAGCAGGATAAAAGCATGCATTTTTAAAATATTTCTGAAATATATAGCAACAGAAGAATTAGATTAATCTAAAATTAATGTACTACATGCATTGATCTAATCAAATAAATTATACTCAAAATCTAGACATGCTAATATGTAATTTGAAATTCAAATATGATCGATCAGCAAATCAAATTTGCTGATCGGTATGAGTTCAGAACTCGATATCTATGCGCGGATAGTTGATCTCTATGATTTGAATCCATCAAAATAAGCTTCTAATGTTGCACTATAGTCGTACACTTGTCCGACCGCTACGGTTGGTCCATATGGAGCTCTTGATTCCGACCAGCTCCACTGAAGTGCTAGCTCCTCGCTGGAGCCTTCGACGATTGATAACGATCGATCCAATTGATCATCTTTTTTTTTATTTTTTGGATACTCTAGAAAATCAAAGCATGGAGTATAAAAGATGATGAGTCAGTGTCTGAAGTATGATGGTGATCGGATACTCAGAGCACTCAATCTCTCCATCCAAACCCAGAGATCCAGTTCTAGGATTTCACTTATCCAAAAACCCTGACCCATCGGAAACCCTCTCACGCCCTATCTTTTTGGAGTTTTCCTATGAAACAAATTTTCATGGGTCAAAGACTCTCCCTTCTACCATCACAAACTTCAAACTCCTTTTTAAATGAGCAACCAAAAAGAAAAAAAATATATCATGGCATGAGAAGAAAGTAGGCACAAGAAGACCTAAACTTTTCCTAGACTTTTCCACGCTCAAGATTTGCGCCTCCTCACAATTTTTCTCTCTCCAAGAAACCTCACGGACTCCTCTCAGATCCCTCATGCAAATCCATGCATGCCCATCCGAAAACCCTTTTTAAATTGGCGACCACCAAAGGGAATTCCACATGGGTTGAGATAAGGGTTGGAGGTTGAACTTGTTTCAACCTCCCATCAAATTTGAATTCAAACAAGTGCCCCATCCACTTCCAATGCCAATTCCACTTTAAGAAACACATAGAGGGACTTCTCATCAGTGCGCCCACACTTTGAACCATTCAGAAATGGGCAACATAACATAGGTTGGCATGGGGAACAGATGAGATAGGGAGGTTGAACTTGTTTCAACCTCCAACTCATTTAAATTCAAATTCAAATAATTTTAATCTGATCCAACACTTGGATCAGGTCATAGAGGAAAATGAGATGGTGCACAAGACTCTCTTGTGCAAGAACAAAACTCATGTAAAAAATAAAAGGGTGTGGAGAATGGCATGGATAAAGTCAAAGTGGTGCAGGGAGGAAAAAAAGTTTGAAATTCAGACCATTTGACTCATTCAAATTTGTTTCAACCAAACTAATTTTCTGAATCCAATTAGATCAGGTAAATCCAATCAAATTAGGCTTAACCAAATTCAATAAAATTTTAATTAAATTAAAAATTAATTAGATCTAGGTCCTGATCAAATCAAGATCGAATCTTTCTTAGCGATTAGGTCATCTCATGACCTGATTAGGTCAAATCCAATAAAATTTAATTCGATCAAACTTGATCAATTCTCATCGCTTAATCAAAGTAAGCTAATCAACAATTAAATTGCTAATTAATCTTTCAATAAATACAGAGTTTCAATCGAATGGGAGTTTGGATAATAAAGTCCCATAACATGAAACTCCTGAAGAGTTCCAAACTAGTGGAACTCTTGATCCAGTATTCCAAATGAATCAAATACATGATCATAGAGTTTCAGATCAGTAGGACTCTTGATCAGAGAGTCTCAAATGAGTAGGACTCAGAGTTTCAGTTCACTAGGACTCTTGATCATAGAGTTTTGGTCTAGTGAAACTCTTAATCACAGAGTTCTAGATCATCAGAACTCTCAATAAGAGAGTCTCGAATACGAAGGACTCAGAATTCTAATCCAGTAAGATTCTCGATCATAAAATTTTAGTCCAATAGGACTCTTGACTATAGAATCCTGAATCATCGAAACTTAATATCAACCATCAGATCAAGTAAAAACTCCTTATTATGATGGTTTAAGCCGTCACTAATAATAACAAGTCATCGCTAATAATTAGTTATTAGTAACGATATATTTCTTATCACTAATAATCAAAATTTATCATTACTAATATTTTTTTATTTTTAAATTTTTTTAAAAAAATTAATTTTAAGAGACTTCACTCATCATCGCTAACATCAAGATTGTCGTCGCTAATAGTATTACTGATGGTATTTTTTTATCGATGTTGTGGTGGTAAAAAAATTTTATTAGCAACAAAAATTTTTATCATCGCTAATATTCAAATTTCTTATTGTAAATTTGGATTATGATTGTATTGTATTTAATTTACTTTCCCTATATATGGCTTTTTGTCTAAAATATATTTTCTTTATTTGCTCATTTGGCTACTATATGTTGTAATTAGTGCTTTTTCTTTTATTGAATGTTAGATTATTTCATCATGAAGAAGTTTACTATATTTTTATGAATATTATCTCTTCATGTATATAATTAAGTATATTAGACTTTAAAATAATATGAAAAACCACTAACATATTACCCAATTTTTATTTCGGATTGTAGGTATCATGGTTAGAGGCGGTGCTAGTAGATGAAACTTTGCGAGAGGTAGAATGACAGGTTCAGAATCATGAGAGGATATGAAGAGGGATCATCAAACTCATCACTAGTACTATCTCTATGGTTGCATATAGAGGCAGGTATTTTTCCAAATCAACATAAGGAACATGTTGATGGTGATAATATTCCATCGATCTTGTCTAGGACAAGAGGTATGAATCAAGAGATCCAAGTACCTATCGATCCTACAAACCGATAACCATTAAAAATGATGAATGGAAGGTATTTTAAAATTTGGTTATATATATGTGTGTATGTATTATAGTAGTATGTAAATTTATATATCGTAAACTATATTTCATAATTTATTTGATTTTTCACAGCTTTGTTGATCCTTCGGTGACTCGTGCAATTATTGTGACAATAAAGCAATACTTTTTACAATCTTGGAAGAAATGCATGATTGTACCAATGGAGATTCATGATTTTTTATGGAATAAATTTTTGGTAATCTTTTATAGTTCATGAGCAATCAAGAAGAAGAAGAAGAAGAAGAAGAAGAAAAAGCAAAAGAAATTGAAAAATATTGATGAAATTTGATAACATCTCCAAATAATTATATGTAATTATGGAAAATCTTTTATTTTGATTTGAAAGATGACCCATATGGTGTAAATATATAATCTTTGGGATATGAATATGTAATCTTTGGATTATTGGAGTTGTGGTGTTTGAAAAATTCTTTGTATTAGTGGAGTTGTGTTGTACAGGTTTGAAAAATTAATTTGGAGGTGTTGTGTTAATTATAATATAGGTTTAAAATTTGGTAGATATTCATATTTTAGGAAAGATTTTGTCAGAATTTATGAAATTACTATTTAGTCAATTTAGACTTGGATAAAATAATTGTTTAGTTTCTTTCATGATAAGTTTTTTAAAGTTAAATCTTTTTGAGTTTTTTTAGGAGAAATATACATGGTTTGAGGACTGGACTTTTGAGGTTAAGAATGCATGAAAACAGATTTTTAGGAGGCCATTTTCTAATATACTTAACCAAGCGAGGAAAGATGCTTTAAGAAAAGCTAGAGATAAAAGAAAGATATTCTTGAGGTCAAAGGTCATGGGCCTATTTGGATCACACCGGATGTTTGAAATTCTTCAAAGTAGCAAGGTAAATCAAAAACTGCATGTAAAAATCGGATGACAAAGAAAGATGATGAAATCACGAAAAATACGAGTGGTTCAATATCATTTTCTATACATAAAAAAAGAATGGTGCATTAAAATATGTATTTTTTATTTTAAAATATTTATTATTTAGTTATTTATTTATTTATATATATTTTCTCATAATTTTATCATTTTTTCTTTTAAACTATGAAATTAGGTAGGCTACCAATGCAACTTGAGGCATTTGAGCAAACTCACAAACAAAAGAAAAGTTCGGATGACTTTGTGGACAAGAAGTTCAAAAGAATTTTGGTAAGTTTACTTATTCTACTTGATGATAAATTTATTATGTATCAATTTATTACAAGCAGTATTAACTTAATATGTTACTAATGGTTTCAGGAAGAATATTCTGCTACTCTGACTGCTAAGTATGGTTTAGATGTTTCACCCCAACGTGAGTTTGATCCAGATGTATGGGTCCAAGCAATTAGGGGCCCAAATACAAGAAGATTATATGGGTTCGGGCCTAGAAAAGATACTAAACTATTATTGAGATCTAATAGTAATTTCTATCCAGTAAGATGGGGATATCTCAATTCTTCTATGTAGCATTTCATGGAGGAGCTAGTTCAATACTTGATTACACAATAATATAACCAATGATGGGAGGAGATATGCCATAAGGTATGCTAAGAGCTGCAGGAAGAGATGGTTCAAATGAGGAAAATAATGCCGGAAGAGATGAGGAAAATAATTCGCACTATGATATTGAAACTAAAACAATCACGTGCCTCTCGACTTGATCATGATTGTTCATATGTGTAATCACTGATATTTTGGATGCTAAACTATTTTGTTAACTTAATGTAATATTTTGCTATTATGAGATAATTTTTATTTTGATGTTTGTAGTTTTTTGAAAAATAGGATGTTATGAATGAAAATGAATTTATTATGCATTAATATTAGTATTATATTTGTTATAAATTAGTTTAATATTTATTATGAATGAATTAATAATTTAGGAATGAATTGGTTGTATATGAATATTTCAGTGTTTTGTTGGATATTTTAGGATTATTTTTAGAAGAAAATAAATTTAATGGTAAATCAATAATGGATTTATGATGGATTCATGATAAATTTATTCTAAATATTATGACGGATTTGTGACAGATCGATGACAGAATGTTGTGATAGACAATCTATCACAAATCCATCACCAATTTTCATTACTGATCAGTCACAAATTTTTGTCCCAAATCTATCATAACTCCATAAATTTTCATCATAAATCTGTCACTATTTGTAATGAATTTACTTTTGAATATCATTTATTATTTGTAACAGAATGTGTAATAGAAATTTGCATCCCAAAAGTTTATGATAGAAATTTCTGTCACAATTTTTTTTTGTGACCGGGTTCCAGTGACGAATTTTTTTGTCACAAAATCCATCATTAAAACTATTTGTGACAAATTTTTAGGCTTTAGTGATGAAAAATCTATAACTAAAGCCTTGTTTTGTTGTAGTAAGCACTACTAAAATATTTTTTTCTATCCAATGCTAGATATGAGAATTATCTCAAAATATGAAATAGCATTAGCAGTAGAAGTAAAAAAAGTTAAAAGAAATGATTCTTCAATTGTTGCTTTAAGCATCTAAAAATATATTTGTATATGTATGCATGCATGTACATAAAGTATTGGCAAGAGAGCACGGAATCCAAATATGATTTCACATACTAGCTAAACAATTTCAGACTTTGATGTAATACTTGCATATCATCAATAGTATTTTCACATGAATCATGCAAGCACTTATCACATTATCTTTGAGGATTTTTTAATTCTAATCCATATATTATTAGCTATCAATTTCCTTATCTTAATGGCCTAAAATGAGACGAGGTTCAAGACTTGCCGCACAAAAAGATTTGCAAGATCTTCATTTTACATTCTTTTAACGTTTTCTTATTCATGTCTTTTTCTACTAGAAGGCTGGTGTCCTCTCGTCGGTGTAACATTTTAGCACTTACTAAATCATTTGACTATCTTAACACCATGCCCAAACATTATTAGGCTTGTCAATAAGATTTGTAGAATCTCATAGAGGATTAATATAAGACTTTAGCATGTTTTAAAGCAATTCATTGCCCTTGTCCTTCACTTTCCATAATTGAGGTGACGAAGGAGAAGGGGAAAAGGGAGGAAAGGTGGAGGAAGGAGGTGGATTTACCTGAAAAGCTGAGGAAGTTATTCCATGTACTGCAGCATAGGAAGAACCGTGTATCTAAGGACTCCACAGAACCGTATATGTATACTGCACCAAATAATGACAGCATATTTGCCGAATTGATGCCACAACATTGTCCATATGCGACCTTCTACCGAGGACCAAAACTTACGGTATAAGACACATCTACCTATTTTATCCTACGTGCCCAAAATAATATGCCAACCCAGTATACCATATCCCACTTCCGTTAGCATGTCCCTGTCCTTGACCTCCCGGAGGAGACCCACCCCTTCACCTTTTTCTCTACCCAGCCAAGTCATGCAGCAGCCGAGCTCCCATCAGGTTTCTATAAGGAAGGTTCTGGGTCTCCCCATCTATTATAGAGAACTGACCCGGTTGGCAGTCCTCCATCTGCGCTCTGGAGAAGAACAGAGAGTGCTGACAGGCCGGCGAGAACGACAGGCTCATGCCCCCTTCATGGTGCTGCTGCAAACCCAGAGTTAAAGAGACATCGTCTCCAAAGTTCTGGTTGCTGCACTCACCATAGGAAGTGAAATCCAAGTCCATCACACCAACGGGGACCGGGTGGTGTTGCCGAGGGTCGTGGTAGGAACTCTTGCTGTTTGTGGGCTCCCTTCCGTCGGTACGGTGGTGGCTGCTGTTCATGACGATGGAGGAGAGGGAGTCTGAATAGTTGAGGAGCTCCCCTGGTGCGGGCTTTTGGTCCTCGGCATGCAGCTGCAGGAAGCTAGAATTAGGGTTAGGGTTTCGGTTTGACTGTACCTCGCCAGTTCGGTCGTCGTCGTCATCGTTCTCCTCTTGGGCGGTCTGTTTGTCCTGCTCCTTTATTTCTTCCAAGTACATTTCTTCTACCATTGGTTTCCATAGCCTAACCCTTGCGTTTATGAACCAGTTAGAAACCTGTAGTGGAAACCAAGCAGCCGGTTCACATGTTTATTTCAGAAATTCTTCGACGGTATTGGACCTTGGATGAATTGGGAACAAGAAGACACACGGCTACCATACATGTATCAATATATATGGAATAATAAATGAAAAAAAGATTGTGGGATTCAAGTTTGGAGGATAGATTAATCATCGAAAATGATGTAAGAAATGTTGACGCACCTGGCTTCTGGAGAGTCCAGTTTGCCGAGCTAATATATGCTTATCAACGTCGCTGGGGTACCTGTAGTTAAGTGTAATTTATAAGCCCAAGGGCGATACTAGCTAGAAGTTGAGGCAACTGATAGCTAGGTTTTTGTTTTCTCCTCACCGACAAGGCTGATTGTTACTTGTTACTTTCGATTTAAAACAAGGAATGTGTAGCAGAAATTGTAATCCAAGTAATGTTTGATGAAGCATCAATCAATAAATAGAAATACCACCTGACACCTGCTCTAATAAGCTAAAAGATAGAAGGTAGGGAATGCATTGAGATAAATATCTGACATCAAAACTGTGATAATTCACCATGGAGCTTATATCAACAACTATATTGCCCTAAAACCAGCATGTATACTTGGACTACTACGTGGTTAACGTAGACTATAGCTTTAGATCAATATGTTCTTGAGAGAAGATATACGATCTCCTATGTCTTAATTTCCAGAACGTGTGAATTTTTTGAAGTAACAAAAAGATTAACGAATACAAGCAATGGATAGCTACACTCTTCTTTTGTAGTACTTGTGCGTGTATCAGATGAGAGAGAGATTTACGGGTGAAGGAAATGCTCGAAGAGCCATGCTCGAAGGATCGAGACGGAGCACTCTGGAAGGCCCCGTTGGGGCCGCCATGGACAGCTTTCCATCGTTCCGGCCTGCTGAAATGCTCTCTGCTGTCGGAGGCACTGATCGAGCAGCTTGAGCCTTGGGGTCTCACCTCTGGTCGTCCCTGGTGCAACCGGGTCCTTCTCTCCCATAGCCTTCTTTGTCGCCTGGATCTGACCCACTATCCCATCCTTGAGACAGCGGAAGTGCTTCGACATGGCCTTTGACGCCAGCATCGAGTAAACCGTAGCTGCCCGTTCCCCGGCCACAGCCTCAAATGACGAGACAACAGCCCTCATTTGCTCGCAATATTTCTTGTACCTCCTATCCACCTGACGTAGTGAAACCAAAAGGAGAAAAAAAAAAAGGCGGGGGGGGACAATACTGCTTTGATGTTAATATATATTAGTGGCAAACAAGAAGAGGAAGAAATAACAGTGTGGAGCTTCTTCTAGAGTCTATATGCGAACTATGTAATTAGGCGTTATGACGTACTGCAACTTTTTGTTTTGTAGTAATGGAGCTTTTTCATCAGATGTTTCGTACTCGGATGCTTTTCGAGCACACCTTTGATTTTGTCAGTAAATTATCACAAATTGTAACATTGAAACGAGTAAATAAATGGATTCGATAGTAAATAATAATAATAATAATAATAGATCTGGTGGGTTCCATTCAATGGAGAGGTGGAGGTAGTGGTAGGGCTCCCTACACGACTAAGAGAAAAGAAAAGAGGTTTCCAAAAGTAAATGGAATGCCCCGAAATAGCAATCTGTCCCTGCATCCATTTTCAAGTTTCTGAACAAATCGATTCCTACCCTGGTAATACTTCAGACCTCTCCCTCTCCTTCTCTCGGACTCACCAAGATATGTTCTTCTTCCTTCCTCCGCTAATCAATCATGGATCCACTTATGTTAACGGTCTTTACTGCTAGGATTAATAATATAGAGGAAGGTGCGTCGTTCAGTATTATATATAGTTTCAGGTGTTGTTAACCCAGGTGGAAAAGATCGATAAGCGAAGACTGAGAGTAGCTCACCTCTTCTAGCATTGACAAAAGCTTAGCCTTCCTCTTTTGTAGCTCAAGAATGTCAAAAGAGTAGAGGGATCGATTACGTGAAGAGTCGGAAGACGACCCTCCTCCCTCCCATTGGTTTGCTTTACAGGACTTTTGCTTCGAGGATTTACCGGCCCCACCTAGACTGCAGAACTCGTTCAGGAGTTCTTGAGCTGGAATCAAGAACTTGGAGCTCTTTACCTGTCGTGGTTGCTCATAGAATTGGTTGAAAAACCTCCTGTCTTGAAGTAAGTCTGCGGATTTTGGGAATAATTCGTCTTTTGTATTGGTGGGGAGGTGCTGCTGAAGGATGGGCTGTTCCATTCCGGCTATAGACTCGGAGGGCTCGGGGTTGCGCAGGGACAGGGACAGCCCCCGGATCGGCTGCTGGTTCGCACCATTCGGGAATAGACACCTCAGCGAGGAATCTTCCACCAGCATCCGATTCGGATGCTGCCACGAATTCATCATCGTCGTTGTCGCCGCAGTCTCGGCCGTGACCACAAGATTCTCGTTGGACGATTGGCAGATTAACCCTCCACCGATGCCAGAGGAGCTGCTGCCAGTCTTGGGGATGAAGCCTCTCCCCAACATCTCCATCCCGGCCTGAAGGCTGTACAGCTCCTGGTTGGACTCGAAGCTCTGGATGTTGGAGTCGCTAGTGGAGGAGAAATCGATGTAGCCGAAACCTGGAGAGATTTGAGTCCCCGGCTTCTTTTGGTGATGCGCCATCTTGTGCTCCAGGAATTAAAATAAACTCTCCCTGATAACCTACAGTAATTGGTATCAAATCACACCCTCAAACATTGATTCCCAAAACTAAAGCGACTAAAATAGAAGATAAGAGTCTAAAACCTTCAAAACAAGCAATCAAAAGATCGATGTGAAAAAAGAATACAACCGGATTACTTGTCACATGCCATGTTTTCCCGAGTATTAGATATAAATGATACAAGGCGATCTAGGTTATATAGTACAAGAGAGGAGTCGAGGTAGGCCAACCTTTACCGGTTTTGGAAGAGCAGATGGACCGTGCTATCTCTGAAGAAGATGGTATCAAAAACCCGGAACACAGGGGCTTGCCAAGACGATGAGTCAAAGATCTTCTCAAGGGTGCACTACTAGAAGAGTTAGTGCTTCCAAAGGCGGGCTAAAAGTAAACAAACCGTCCCTTCCCCCATCAAAAATTTTGCCGTCCATAAACAACTCCTCAAGAAGAGAGAAGTTAAAAGGAAACGAAAGAGATGAATTAAAGAAAAAGATATCATGAGCAAGTGGAGCAGGACAGTTTACAGGATCCTCGTCCTTTCATTTGGAGAAACCTACCAGCCGCCTTATGGCCTTTATTTTCCCTTCACCTTTCTCTCACTCCCTCTCTCTCGCACAGACATGTAGTTCTTGTTGGCCTATAAGCTGGGTCTCTATAAGATGGACCCCCTTCCCTCCTCCCTTTTGGTAGGCGTTGGCTCTCTTCCTTCGTCCCTCTCTCCGTCTCTCATAAATAGCTGCAGCACTTTAATTATTGTTTCCTTTCCACGGAGGAAGAAAGAGTGGACAGATCTCGGATTGGCACGAATGCCAAATGCTCCAAAGTGGGGTTTTTTCCCTCCCCCTTCCAGCTTCCACCCGCTACTTTTTCAGATGGCCTTCTGGTTGGTCCTGCATCCTCTGTTCAGAAGAAAACAGACGTGGATTTGGCCTTCGAGGATCGGCGTCACCTCTTCCACTGAAAAGCAAAAGAAAGCTAGAGAGAGAAAGTAAAGGTAAGAAGAGAAATATTGGGAGAGAGAGAGAGAGGAGACAGGGTGTAGTAGCGGTAAAACTGTGGAATAGATGCGCCTGGGAAATATTCCGATAATAGGGTCTGGCGCCGACCCAAGCGGGTGTGGTCCTCCATCCCCAACAAATTCCAACTAAAAAGCCTATTAAAATGGGGACCAGACAATATGGGACCGCATCATTTTTTCCGCCTTATACTATTCAAATTATTTTACTCCTTGGTGGTGCTCTCACGCTTTCTACACCTCCTCCCTTCCACTTTAGTTTTGTACCTTAATATAGGGTGCTAATCCCATCATTGGCACAGCTCGCTTTCGTCGGATGGACGTCATCATTGCATCTTAATAGTCGTCCTTCTTTGAACTAAATATAGCTTTAGTAACGGCATTGGCAATAAGGTTAACAGTGGAACAAGGAAAGGGGAGAAGTATGAGCTTGGGTTTGTTAAAATGCCACGGATTGCACCTTTTGTTAATAGGGTCGCCATGTCTTTTCTGAGTGTAGGCTTATGAGTGGTGGGCATTTGTGGTTCCATGCGTGATGCGTACCACGCACGTCTCTTTTCTCTGTGTTGGCCGACCCACTCCCTTCAGCTTGGCCTCATAGTACTTCAATTATTTTGGTTGGCTTTGTGTAAGCTTGCAAGTGGTAAGAACTAGAAAAGTCGCGGCAATAATTGTGGAGATATGCCCAATAGAAATCATGATTACATGATATTTTTAGAGGGCAGGGGTATGTATATATACTTACATGATTAAAACAGCTAGCAAAATAGGTTATCGACCGACAAAGGATGAAAGTGCATGAGCTTTTGTTGCCCAAGAAGATATTGATCAGGAAATATGGATTGGTTGGACAGAAAAAGATTGATCAGGAAATATGGATTGGTTGGACAGGAAAAGATCGAGTTTTGGTGGTGGATGTGGGAGCTTTCTTATGATCTCCACAAGTTTGTTGAATTTCACATGTGCTAGCTTTGCTTCTAGTTACTTACATGAGAGAGAGAGAGAGAGAAAGAGAGAGAGAGAGAAGAATTCCATTACACAAAAGTAAATTGAAAAGAGCTAGTCTTCCTCTTCTATCAAAGTCCTTACCTCCTATAACCTTTATCGATCCTTCATGTTGAATTGCTTGTCACATACATAAAGATATGAGAACTTTTCGGTGGAAAAAGTGTGATTCCAAGAGGCTGGGATAATACAACAACACATAGGACAGCTGACCAATGCCAATTGGTTGGTATAGAAGGTAAGTCGGGAGGAGGTGGAGGAGGATATCACGTTAATGAGGAGCATAAGAAAATAGTACTAAAAACTTGTGCTAAATTAAAGTAAGAAGAGTACAAATCTCACGGGAGGGCGGGAGGACACCATGCTAGGTGCGATGGCATCTCCTCCGTTAGTTGGAGAACTTGGAACGGCGGTAGCCACGTAGGTGACTGTTGGAATAGCTAGGCTTACCCGATGGATGCAGTGTCAATGGAGGTGACACGCCAACTGTGGGACCCCGATTCTCCGATCTCTCGCACCTGCCCTGCCGAGAAGTAGATCCGCTGTTGATACCTACCGACAGGACAGCCAAATCTACCGCATAATTGCCAGTCCTGTCATGTAGTGTATACGTGGGGACCCACCTTAGAACACGTGAACATTGCAAGGCTGCGTGGCACCTGATTGGATACAGCTGTCCAATTGTACCAGCCATAGAGTCCAGAGCCCAGAGAGACTTGTGGGGCCCGCGATGGGCCCATCAAGTGACGGTATCGATACTGATTGGTTTTGTCTTCGGACGGGAATCCATCGGGCTTCCGGCAGGGACTGGTGACCTGCGATTTTAACTCATGCTAACGCCCATCAACTGCAAACAGAGTTCTACCATCAAAAAATAAAAAATATTAAAAAAAAAAACTCCGCACAGCGTTTGCCGGCTGGCCAACCGGATAGCCGAAAGTCGAACCCGGTGTTCCATTCTTGAAAAAATGGTAAAATAAAATAAAAAAGAAAGTCGAACCTTGTGTCCAATGTTTCGCTGGCATGGCACCCGATGAATGGTTCAGTTTCCTGTGAATCACGTCGATTCCCTCCTTGCAAGGTCGACGGGGAGCGGAGTCAAGGTCATCTCCAGTTTAAGACGTTAATTAGTCTTTCAATCATGGTACAAGGAAGATCGTGATCAATGACAAAACGTCCTTAGTTCACAACCAAACTAAGGAGGACCTTGACTTAGTAATGATCGGTGTCCATACGCGTGCAGCATGGCATACCGCTGGAGAAACGGGCCGTGATTGCGGTACCAACGTGGACAGCCGACTTATGGATACGGTTAGCTCTTGTTGGTACAAAACATGAGGAGGCGGAGGGGTGGTTGACCGGGTATAGTAACCCCCCGCTGAGAACCCACTCCACGGGAGGAATTATTTGATACAAGATGCCAACACTTAATCCTTCCCCATCAATCGATAAGTATATCATCCCTAGCTCTATCTCAGCATACAGTTGGATCAAAAACTCACCCACACATTCATCCGAGGCATCAAGATATTTTCATCCATAGAATTATTAAATCACATTTTTTTACTCGACCGTAAGCAAGCCTCGAACCTCGAACGTGTGAAATGCAGCACTGCGGTGGTATGGATAGCTCTTCTTCATCACTATGATATAGCGTGCATTACACTAACAGTAGCTTATTGTATTTCAGAAATGAATAAGAGTTGTCATGTAATATTCCACCCAAAAAGGCTTGATATTGAATTGGACCTCATCTATTTGACTGATCGAAAAGCACAATATGAGATCAAGAAATATTCTTTCTACACCACGAGCGGTGTAGCTTTAAAGACATTACTTGCGGTAATTGGCTCTCGCATGGGATCGGAGCAAAAAAAAAAAATTCGGACGCCGTGCTTCGATCCCACACGAGAGTCAATTACCATGGATGGTGCCCATAAAGCTATACTGCCCATGGTGTAGAAAGCATTTCTCATAAAACCAAACCAAAAATTAATTTTTTAAAAAAAGAATTCTTAAGCCCAGTATGAACTCTTTCTCCCTTTCTCTAGTGCAACTATGATTTAGGGATACAAATGCTACTACCCTCCTAAGTGGCGTATGTTGGTCAGTATGGATATGACGTTCTGAGAGACCAAGGCATTCTTTAGCAATGATCTTGTGGATGTGCCCACTCATCAACCCACTATTATATTCGACTTTCTATTCTCCCAAGTGTTTCATCTGATTTCGTTGGCTATGTGTAGGACTGGAAGTAGGATGAGCAAGGTCGGCTTTTGCCCCTATCCAAGCTTAGCCCAATTTTTTTTTAGGCTTCGAACTAGTCTTAGACCCGAAATTTTCTAAAAAACTCAGGCTCGAGCCCAGTCCGAACCCGATTGGGCCAGCCCTTCTCGCCAACAGGGAGGCTTGGACCTTCCCTTCTCGCTGCAGGGTGCAACATGTGTTGACCCACTAATTGATTTTGATGATTCTAAAATATTGAGTATAAATGATACTAATCATATATTTCAAGAATGTATATAGGTCTTTTCAGGTGTTTAAATTGAAGAAATTAATCCAAAAAAAGATCCACACAAAAATTACCAAGTCAAGAGCTTTAAAAAAATTGAATTGATAAAGATTCTTGAAGAAAGACAAAATCATAATTTTATTAAGTTAGAAAAAAATATGTTTCGATAGTTTCAAGAGTGACTAAAAAAAATTTTGATCTTTTGAAGGCAATTTCATATTTTTTGGATGTCAAATTTGGAAGAAAATCAAGTTTTAGCAAAAGGATGAATCCTAGAGACGATCCCTAGGTCATCCCCTTTTAAAATGGGCAGCTTGGCATGTTTTGGCATGTTATTTTTGTATGGCTTCACAACAAGGTGAGGTCGACCTCTGTTGCATAAAAACTGAATAAAAAGCTAAATTTTTTAGTGTTGTCCAAGTGCTGATATCTGAGAAAAAAGTATCAACATAGAAAAAAGTATCGAAATCTGAGTAAAAAATATCGATCCCTACAGAAAAAGTGTCAACCTCAAGCATGGGATAGGTCTAATAATTAATTTTTTGTAGCTTTTCAAATGGCCATTTCTCTACTCCAACGGCTAGTTCAAGACTTCCAATGGTTAGAATTGAACCTCCAGCTATTATCAAGAGTATTAAAGATTAAAGAAATATTTGGAAAGCAAGATTAAGAGATTTTAAAGAAAAATCATTTTGAATTTAAGAAGTTTTCATTGCACATCAAAAAGAGAGAAAAAAAAGAGAAATTAAGCTTTGATTTCAGAGGACATTCAAGAGTTATCTTCCAAACATCTCAAGCAATCTCTCAGCATCATTTGAAGAGAAGAGAAGCTTCAAAAGAGCACATATTCAACTACTTCTTCGAGCTTCAAAAATGTTCTTTTTTGTTTTTATTTTTATACTAAATTTTTCATATTTGTATCTTTATTTTCTTACAAGTTTCTTTAGGAGAAGAAACTTGAGATATAGACTGGTCCAAGCCGGTAATTGGATAGTGTAAAGATTGTGGTTGGTGCTTCTAAGTTAAAATCAACTAGATTGATAGTAAATCCAGAAAAACTATCGGTGTAGGATTGTGGTTGGTGAGCTCGACAAAATTAACTGAATTTATTTCTGATCTCGAGTTAAAACAAACACACTGTAATCTAGAGATTATAGTAGAATTTCCAAAGAGAGCTTGGAGAGTAGACGTAGGTGCGGGGTTGTACTGAACCACTATAAAATTTTTGTATGTTTGTATTATATTTTTGCTTTTCTTACCCTCATTACTTACTTTATATATTTGTATTATCTAGTTGATTTTAATTTCATTACTATATTGCATATCCATTACAAATACTCAAATTCTATTAATTAGAAGCACATATTTATTTAGAGTTTAATTTGACTAAAATTTTTAAAAAATTTAATTCATCCTTTCTTTTGGATTGCTATCTTTGGACAACAAATGATATCAAAGCAGGTGCTCTGTTATTAATTATTGATCTAACCATCAAGAGCTAAAAATCTTGGTAACACAAAATAGAATCTTTTTAATAAAGACCAATTCATAGATAGACCTCCACTTTTTAATGGCTCAAATTATATCTATTAAAAAATTAGAATAAAAATTTTTATGCAAGCACACGGCTATAATCTATGAAAGATTATTGTCAATGGCCCTCACATACATGATGCATTATTTGTTGACAAAGAATCAATGCACCTAAATGCTAAGGCTATAAACATGCTTTATTGTTCATTAGACATAAATGTATGTAATATAATTTCATCATGTATTTCAGCAAATCAAGTATAAAAGAAATTGAAAATAACTTATGAAAGAGTAAATCAAAAAAAAGAATCAAGCTTCCATGAAGAGAAGGAAGCTCATCCCAACTTATGCCTCATGGGTCATGAGGATGAAAATAAAAAGAAGAAAAGAAAGAAATAAAAAAAAATAAAAGTATTGATTAAGGACAAGCAAAGCAAAGAAGAGAAGAATGAAAAAGAGGAGAAAGGTATGACAAGTTGTTGCTTATGGCTCAAAATGATGAGGTATATCATGAATACTCCTCTGAATTCATTTTTAATGAATTATATGAAGCCTTCAATGAGTTAATGGATGAATACAAAAAGATAAGGCTACAAAATAAAAAATTTAAAAAATCTAATTTTTCTTTGGTCAAATAAAAAGATAAAATTTTGAGTGAAAAAGATGATCTTTTGAAAATTATGAAAAATATAGACAAAAAAAAAGGAAGATTTCTTGAAGCAAATTAAAACTCTAACTAAGAAAAAAAAGAATGTAGTTAAATCTAAAAAAAATTTTAATAAAAATAAAATTTAAAATCTGAAAAAACTATGATTGAAGAAAATTTTATGTTGAAAGAAGAACTTAAAAAACTAAGATTTTTTACTAAAAAAAGAGTAAATCTGAAATATCTCTTTTGGAAGAAAATATCAAATTAAAGAAAGAGATTGAAAGCTTGAAGTGCATATTTCAAAAGTTTATAATTGAATCTCAAAAGCTTCAAGCCATTTTAAATAATCAAAAAGCTACTTTTGACAAATTTAGAATTGGTTATAATTCAATAAGAAAATAAAAGTTTGTCAAAAATATGTTTAACAAAACTTCAATTGAAAATCATTCATTTAAAAAATATTTTAAATGTAATGGAATTGATCATAAAACTTCTAAATGTGACATTAAAAGAAATGATCAAATATCTATTAAACAAATTTAAATTTTTAAAGGAACCACGAGCTCTAACCTCTATGGATCCAAGAAAGCTTGGGTACCAAAAATTGTAAACTGAATTTATAGGTACACCAAGAATCCAATGAAATAAAAGAAAATAAATTCTTTAAATGGATGCCTTGAAAATAAATTAGGATGGATGATGATTGGTAAACTTTAGATTTTTTTTACATCACACCATCAATAATTATTTCATTGAATGCATTGACTTTAATGATTTATTAATATATATGCATATGAAAAAAAATTTCATATTTTGATAAGAATGATTGATTTTGATGCTTGCAATGTGATGAATATTTTAATTTTAAAAGTTTAATATGCTTTCCTTCAAGTATCATATTTTAAATTAATGTAAACTAAAATTATCTTGAAATTCAGCATGATATTTTAAGCCTCTCCATATCAATTTTGCAATTGATAAACCTAAAATTTAAAGGATGCTTAATTGGATATAAATGTTTTTGAATTGCGAAACATACAAGTGAAACTGATTTTGGCATTCTCCCATAAGATGCTTAAATATTAAAATTTTTCAAAACTTTGTATGATCTAAGTACTTGAAGATAAAATATCTATTAATAAAACTCAAATGCTTGATGTTGTATTGTATCTTAGTTTTATCTTAAGAATTCAAGACTTTCCTAACTAAAACAAAAAATATAGAGCCTACATCTAGATTTTTTCCTCTTGATACTCTTGATTATCTTACTCCAATTGATCAAATTTTTTATTCTAAAATTTGATTTGAATATTATCTTTGATTTTCAACTTGTTTGCATATTAATTTCTATCTAAATTGATTAAATTTTCTTCAATTACAACTCCTTGAACTATTGATCTAATCCTTAAAAAAAAAATTATGTCTAATGATGTTATTTGTTTGATTTCTATACTTATTTAATTGATTCAATATGTGCTCATTTTACAAAACTAAGAAAAAGATATTAATGATTAATTAAATTTTTTAAAAAAATAAAAAAAATTAAAAAGATTAAATTTTCAAGCATAAAAAATATCATTGAAATATTAAAGATAAACTATTTTTGAAACTTAGAAATTATTTAATATTTTCTAAGAAAAATGATGAAATGATTTATTTTAGGATAACTAAAAATTTCTTAACTTGAATGATTTGCTAATAGCAATTCAAATTGATTTTTTTTCAATCTTTAAGTGGTATCAAACTTTTTAAAAATTATTAATTGATCTAAATTTTATTTCTATTGATATCATGAAAATTTTTAAACAAATTATTTAATTTAATTTTTAGATAATTGGTATCAAGATAATAATTATTTTTTTTTAAATTTTAAAACTATTAGTATCAAAATTTTTATAATTGCATCGAACATAAACTTAAAATTATCTTTGATTCAAAATTATTATTTGATCTAAATTTTAATTTAATTGGTATCATAATTTATATCAAAAAGTCTATTCTATCTTGAATTTCATTGTATTATCTTTTGATTAAAAAAAAAATTATCTCAAATCTGATTTTGCATAGCTTATATGATATCATTTGAGATAAAATCAAGAATTTCATATCTTTTTCTAAACTTGATTAAATTATATTTCTTAAGAAAAGAAAGATCTAAGTTTAAATAAAATATCTCTCTATAATTTATTTTATATGATTTGTTGATATTAATTTAAATTAACTTATCAAGATAATTTGATCTGAATTTAAATTGATTCATCTTTTTTTATCAAAAACTTCAATGATTTATATCAAATAAATCATTATTGTCTTGTATTCTATTGCTTTATCTTTGACAAAAAGAAGAAAATATCCTAGCATATAATCTAATTTGCATGAATATATTTTTGATATTATATATTAAATAAATTATAAGATTGGTACCTTTATACTTCAAATTGATTAATACTACTTAAGAAAAGAAAGAGATATTCTTTTTAAAAGGATCTATATATCTCAGATTTATAAAGTTCAGAGAAACAAACAAAAAATCTTCTTTTAAATGATTTAAATAAATAATTTTTTAAAAACTTATCATAATTATTATTGTATTTTATATCAAATAGTCTATTTTTGTCTTAAATTCTATTGCATTATCTCTTAATAAAAGAAAAGTATGCTATGTCTCAAATTTGAATTTTTATGGTCATATTCTTGCTATTATATTATTTGAGATAAATTTTTATGATATATTTTTGAATGATCTACTTTAGTATTAAAAGAAAAGAGATATTTTTTAATTTAATTTGATTAAAAATATTAATAAATTTATGATCTTAAATTTTTGATCAATTATCTTATTTTGAGCTTTATTGTATTGATTTTAAACTTTTAATCAAATGCCTTATAGTCTTTTTAATTTATGCTTTTATGTATTTATTCAATTTGATTTACTTAATTTAAAATAATTTTAGATAAATAAATTATTTATCAATAATTAAAAATTACTTAAAGTGGTATCATTATTATGTTGATTTCATATTTTGATTTGCATGATTATTCTTGATAATTGATTGAAGTTAAATTAAATTAAAAATATATTCTTACTTCAAAAAATAAATTTTTAAATTTAATTTTAAAATTTATTTAAAAATTCAAATTAATAAATTTGAATTTTTGATGTGCAATGCATAATTCTTATGATTTATTTATATTGAATCAATTTTTACTCAAAGTAATAAATTTGAAAATATGACAATCCTTTACTTTGATACTATTTATTTTACTTTGCTTGATATATTTTTTATACATATCTTTTTTTAAAATTAATTGACTAAAATTTTTTAAGAAAAAAAATTGAATATTAAAGTGCATATTATGCTTGATTTCATGGTCAAATCTTTTTGAAAGCTCAATTTCTTTTAAAGCTTAAAAGTGAATATTTAAAATTTTGATTAAAAAATTATATTCATTTAAAAAGAGGGAGAGCCTTTAATATTTTACTTCAAGCTAATTTTTGAAAAGAAAGAAATATTTCTTCAAAGGAAAGAGAATTAATTTAAATTAATCTTCTCAATTGAATACATCTCTAAATTGATACAATTCTTATATCATATTGATTTTGATGATAATTTTTTATCCTCCCATAAGCTTTTTGATGTTGTCAAAAAGAAAGAGAGATATATTGAGTATATACTTAAAGAATTAATATTTAAGAAACTCGATGAATTTCATGAAGTGCAACCTTAATACTTATCAATATGAATTATATGAAACATTATTTGGAGCTTTTATCAAGTACATATTTATATTTATGCACATTCTTACTTCATATTTTATACTAGCCAGTTGGTTAAAATACATTAAATTGATTTATATGCATATACTCAAAATTTTGTAATCATCAAAAAAAAGAAATTGTTGATCCACTGATTGATTTTGATAATTTCAAAATATTGAGTACAAATAATACTACTCATGTGTTTCAAGAATGTACGTAGGTCTTTTTAGATGTTCAAATTAAAAAAAAATTAATCTAAGAAAAGATTCACACAAAAATCATCAAGTCAAAAGCTTCAAGAAAATTGAATTGATAAAGATCTTTGAAGAAGGATAAAATCATAATTTCATCAAATTAGAAGAAAATATGTTTTGATAGTCTCAAGAGTAACTAAAAAAAAATTTTGATCTTTTTGAGATAATTTCATATTTTTTGGACTTCAAATTTGGAAGAAAATCAAGTTTTAATACAAGGATCAATCCTCGGGACGATCCCTAGGTCATCTTCTTTTGAAATGGACAGCTTGGTATGCTTTGGTACATTATTTTTGCATGGCTTCATAAAAAGGTCGACCCATGGGTCGACCCCTGGATCGTTCTCTATTGCATAGAAACTGAACAGAAAGCTAAATTTTTGAGTGATATCCAAGTGCTGCCATTTGAGAAAAAAATATCAATACCTGAGAAAAAAGTGTCGATACCTGAGTAAAAAATATCAACCCCTACAGAAAAGTATCGATCCCAAGTACGGGATAGGCCTAACGGCTAGTTTTCTATAGCTTTTCAAATGGCCATTTCTTTACTCCAACAACTAGTTCAAGACTTTCAATGGTTAGAACTGATCCTCCAAACATCATTAAGAGTATTAAAGACTAAAGAAATATTTGAAAAGCAAGATTAAGAGATTTAAAAGTAAAATTATTTTGGATTTAAGAGATTTTCATTGTACATCAAAAAAAGAAAAAAATAAAAAAATTAAGCTTTGATTTCAAAGGACATTCAAGAGTTATCTTCCATAACATCTCAAGCAATCTCTCAACATTATTTGAAGAGAAGTGAAGCTTCAAAAGAGCACATATTCAGTCACTTTTTCGAGCTTCAAAAGAATTTTTATTTTTATTTTTATTTTTATGCTGAATTTTTATATTTGTATCTTTATTTCTTTATAAGTTTTTTTAGGAGAAGAAACTTAGGATATAGGCTGATCCAAGCCGATAATTAGATGGTGTAAAGATTGTGGTTGGTGCTTCTAGGTTAAAATTAATTGGATTGATAGTAACTTCGAAAAAACTATCGGTGTAGGATTGTAGTTGATGGGTCTAGCAAAACTAACTAGGTTTATTTATGATTCTGAGTTAAAACAAATGCACTATAATCTAGAAATTATAGTAAAATTCCTAAGGAGAGCTTGGAAAGTAGATGTAAATGCGGGATTGCACCGAATCACTATAAAATTTTTGTATATTTGTATTATATTTTTACTTTTCTTGCTGTCGTTACTTTCTTTACATATTTGTATTATCTAGTTAATTTTAATTTCACTACTACATTGCATTTCCACCACAAACACTCATCTATTAATTAGAAGCATATATTTACTTAGAGTTTAATTTGACTAAAATTTTAAAAGAATCCAATTCATCTTTCCTCTTGAAGAAAAAATATTTCTTCAAAGGAGAGAGGATTAATTTAAATTAATCTTCTTAATTGAATACATCTCTAAATTGATACAATTCTTATATCTTATTGATTTTGATGATAATTTTTGATCCTCCCATGACCTTTTTGATGTTGTCAGAAAGAGGGAGAGGTATATTGAGTATATGCTTAACGAATTAATGCTTAAAAAACTCAATAAATTTTATGAAGTACAACCTTAATACTCATTAATATGAATTATATGAAATATTATTTGAAGCTTTTATGAAGTGCACATTTATATTTATGTACACTCTCACTTCATATTTTATACTAGCCTATTAGTTTAAATATAATAAATTTATTTTTATGCATATACTCAAAATTTTATCATCATCAAAAAGAAAGAAATTATTGATCCATTGATTGATTTTGATGATTTTAAAATATTAAGTATAAATGATACTAATCATGTGTTTCAAGAATATATGTAGGTTTTTTTAGATATTCAAATTGAAGAAATTAATTTAAGACAGGATCCACATAAAAATCACCAAGTCAAGAGCTTCAAGAAAATTAAATTGATAAAGATCCTTGAGGAAGGACAAAATCATAATTTTATCAAGTTAAAAGAAAATATATTTTAATAGTCTCAAGAGTAACTAGAGAAAAATTTTGATCTTTTTAAGGTAATTTCATATTTTTTAAATATTAAATTTAGAAAAAAATTAAGTTTTAGCAAAAGAATCAACCCTAGGGACGATCCCTAGGTCATCTTCTTTTGAAATGGATAGCTTAGCATACTTTGGCACGTTATTTTTGCATGGCTTTACAAAAGGATCGACCCATGGATCGACCCTCAGTGAAAGGGTCAACCTCTGGGTCATCCTCTGTTGCATAAAAACTGAATAGAAAGCTGAATTTTTGAGTGCTGTCCAAGTAGTGACACTTAAGAAAAAGTATCGATACCTGAGAAAAAAATATTAACACCTGAGTAAAAAATATCGACCCCTACAGAAAAGTGTCAACCCCAAGCACGGGATAGACCTAATGATTAGTTTTCTGTACCTTTTTAAATGGTCATTTCTTTGCTCCAACGACTAGTTCAAGACTTCCAATGGTTAGAACTAATCCTCCAGCCATCATCAAGAGTATTAAAGACTAAAAAAATATTTGGAAAGCAAGATTAAGAGATTTTAAAGTAAAATCATTTTGGATTTAAGAGGTTTTCATTGCACATCAAAAAAAGAAGAAAAATAAAGAAATTAAGTTTTGATTTCATAGGACATTCAAGAGTTATCTTCCATAATATCTCAAGTAATCTCTCAACATCATTTGAAGAGAAGTGAAGTTTCAAAAGAGCACATATTCAGGCACTTCTTCGAGCTTCAAAAAAAAAAAAATTTAATTTTTATTTTTGTGCTAAATTTTTATATTTGTATCTTTGTTTCTTTATAAGTTTCTTTAGGAGGAGAAACTTAGGATATAGGCTGGTCCAAGTCGGTAATTGGATGATTTAAAGATTATGGTTGGTGCTCCTAGATTAAAATTAACTGGATCGATAGTAAATCCGAAAAAACTGTTGATGTAAGATTGTGGTTGGTGAGTTCGACAAAACTAATTGAATTTATTTATGATCCCAAGTTAAAACAAACACAATATAATCTAGGAATTATAGTAGAATTTCTATGGAGAGCTTGAAAAATGAATGTAGATGTGGGGTTGCACCGAACCACTATATAATTCTTATATGTTTGTATTGTATTTTTGCTTTTCTTATCGTCGTTACTTTCTTTATATATTTGTATTGTCTAATTGATTTTAATTTTACTACTGTATTGCATATTCACCATAAACACTCAAGTTCTATTAATTAGAAGCACATATTTACTTAGAGTTTAATTTGGCTAAAATTTAAAAGAATCTAATTCATCTTTCCTCTTGAAGAAAAAAATATTTCTTCAAAGGGGAGAGGATTAATTTAAATTAATCTTTCCAATTGAATACATCTCTAAATTGATACAATTTTTATATCTTATTGATTTTGATGATAATTTTTTATCCTCCCATGAGCTTTTTGATGTTGTCAAAAAGGAGGAGAGGTATATTGAGTATATGCTTAAAGAATTAATACTTAAGAAACTCAATGAATTTCATGAAGTGCAACCTTAATACTCGTTAATATGAATTATATGAAATATTATTTGGAGTTTTTATGAAGTGTACATTTATATTTATGTATATTTTTACTTCATATTTTATACTAGCCAGTTAGTTGAAATATATTAAATTTATATTTATGCATATACGTAAAATTTTATCATCATCAAAAAGAAAGAGATTGTTGATCCACTGATTGATTTTGATGATTCCAAAATATTGAGTATAAATGATACTAATCATGTATTTCAAGAATATATGTAGGTCTTTTCAGATGTTCAAATTGAAGAAATTAATTTAAAAAAAGATTCACACAAAAATCACTAAGTCAAAAGCTTCAAAAAAATTGATTTGATAAAGATCCTTGAAGAAGGACAAAATTATAGTTTCATCAAGTTAGAAGAAAATATGTTTTGATAGTCTCAAGAGTAACTAGAGAAAAATTTTAATCTTTTCGAGATAATTTCATATTTTTTGGATGTTAAATTTGAAAGAAAATCAAGTTTTAGCAAAAAGATCAATCCTAGGGATAGTCTCTAGGTCATCTTCTTTTGAAATGGATAGCTTGGCATGCTTTGGCACGTTATTTTTGCATGGTTTCACAAAAGGGTCGACCCATGGATCGACCCTCAGTGAAAGGGTCGACCCCTGGGTCATCCTCTGTTGCATAAAAATTGAACAGGAAGCTAAATTATTTAGTGGTGTCCAAGTGCTGACACCTGAAAAAAAAGTATCGATACCTGAGAAAAAAGTATCGACACCTGAGTAAAAAGTGTCGATCCCTGTAGAAAATTGTCAACCCCAAGCATGGGATAGGCCTAACGGCTAGTTTTCTGTAGCTTTTCAAATGACCATTTCTTTACTCCAATGGCTAGTTTAAGACTTCCAATGGTTAGAACTGATCCTCCAGCCATTATCAAAAGTATTAAGGACTAAAGAAATATTTGGAAAGTAAGATTAAGAGATTTTAAAGTAAAATCATTTTGAATTTAAGAGATTTTTATTGCACATTAAAAAAAAGAGAAAAAATAAAGAAATTAAGCTTTAATTTTAGAGAACATTCAAGGATTATCTTTCATAACATCTCAAGCAATCTCTCAGCATCATTTGAAGAGAAGTGAAGCTTCAAAAGAACACATATTCAACCACTTCTTCGAACTTCAAAAGAGTTCTTTTTTATTTTTTTTTGTGCTGAATTTTTATATTTGTATCTTTGTTTCTTTATAAGTTTCTTTAGGAAAAGAAACTTAGGATATAGGCTAGTCCAAACTAGTAATTGAATGGTGTAAAGTTTGTAATTGATGCTCGTAGGTTAAAATTAACTGGATTGATAGTAAATTCAAAAAAATTATCAGTGTAGGATTGTGGTTGGTGAGTCCAGCAAAACTAACTGGATTTATTTGTAATCCCAAGTTAAAACAAACACACTATAATCTAAGAATTATAGTAAAATTTTTAAGAAAAGCTTAGAGAGTGGACGTAAATGTAGGGTTGCACCGAACCATTATAAAATTCTTGTATATTTGTATTGTGTTTTTTCTTTTCTTGTCGTCGTTACTTTCTTTACATATTTATGTTATCTAGTTGATTTTGATTTCATTACTACATTACATATCTACCACAAACACTCAAGTTCTATTAATTAGAAGCATATATTTACTTAGAGTTTAATTTGATTAAAATTTTAAAAGAACCCAATTCATCTTTCCTCTTGAGTTACTATCTCTAGGAAACAAAATGGGATAGGGGGGGCATGGGGGCCTGTTGGCCATGAAGGAGCAATGGGTGAGCATGGAGTGGTGTCGGGGGAGCTACAAGGGCCATGGAGGGCCGCGAAGTAGAGACAGGCGAGAGCTACAAAGGACAACAGTCCGAGGCTATGGAGGTGCGACGGGCTGGGCTGTGAGGGTGCGGCACGAATGTGGGAGCTAGGGCTAGAGGAGGGCTGGGGGTTCCATGCCAAGGCTAGGGCTGGGGAAGGGGGGGATTTGGCATCGGGGCTGGAGGAGGGTCGGGGGCAAGGGAGCATGGGTGGGTGTTTTACGGAGGACCGAGGGAGAGTGGAGGGACGTTCGTGAGGGCCAACCAGAGAGGGGGGTTTTGCACTGAGGCCAGAGGAGAGTGGAGGGGGGCATTCACATTGGGGCCGGGGGAAGTTGGTTTCGTGGGGGGCCATGGGAGGCTGGAGGGGGGTTCATAAGGGCCGAGGCTAAGAGTGGGGGGGGGTTCGCGAAGGGGGGGTTTTACAAGAAGAGAGGGCAAGAAGTCAGGTCACCTTCCTTCTTTCCCTCGAGCTTGAAATACTTGAAAGGCACATAGGAGTTATCAACAAGAATGCACTTGATTCGATTCTGAGGCTTGTCCTCGAGCTCCGAGCAACATCGCTAGCCGACCGACCTCCGCCTCTGCAAGCACCGATAGAGTTCCGCCACGACAAAGGAGGGCCCCATGATGCATTTAATAGCGACGATCACATTGATCAGGTTGCCAATGCTAGAGCTCGCAAATGGGAGTCATCGCAAGAACTGCACTCATAGTTGGTCACCTACTCCAGGGTCGGCCTTAGGAGTGGTCAAAAAAGAAAGCAAAAGATAGGAAGGGCTGGAGGTGCCGACTTTTTATATTGTAATTTTATGTGATGAAGAGTGAAAGGACCAACTTCGGGGCTTGGGCCACCACCTAATAGGCCAGATCAGGCTTAGTTTCGGGCCCGGGCTTGAAAATAAAATGGGCCCTATCTTTTGGCCTAAGCTGGCCTGACCTAAATAGTTTCAGGTGAGCCTAAAGCTTGACCCAAAGCCGACCTGATCCGATGGGCTTTAGGCTAGCCCGAGCCCACTTCTAGCCCTGGCCGTGAGGGGGAGTCTGAGGAGCAGGAGTAGTCAAATAGTAATTTTGATCGACAAGGAGAGCTCCGATTTTCTCCACATATTATAGAGCCTGTTCCATGTATTATAGAGCGTGGTATGTATTCTCCTACTACTGAACAATCTCCTTCAGAATCAGCTCTGGTATCTTCCTCCTCCAATAATAATAGCGGTAATATTTTTTTGACTGATTTACATCTTTCTATTGCTCATAGAAAAGCTTCTCATCCATACATTATTCCTCCTCATTACCACCATCATATTGCTGATTTTGTTTTCTATGAGTTTCTTTCATCTTCATATAGATCTTTTATTGCATCTCTAGCTTCTATCTCTGTTCCCTCGCATTGGAAGGATGCTATGGTAGATCCAAAATGGACGGAGGCAATGCTTGAGGAAATGAAGGCTTTGGCCAAGAACAATACATGGAAGCTTATTCCATTACCTGCTGGAAAATAGGTTGTCGATTGTAGATGGATTTTTATGGTGAAACAAACTTTGGAGAGGATTGTTGATTGCTATAAAGCATGGTTAGTATACTTAGATATACAAAATAGACTATAATAAAATCTTTGCTCTAGCTGCGAAGATCAACTCTATGAGGATTGTTGCCCAGATAGACAACCCAAGAGGGGAGGGCGAATTGGGTTTTCAAAAATTAAAATAGATATGTATAGTGCTAAATAATTAAAACCTAAGTGAATCAAATGTAAGTACAAATAGAAGATACAATTAAGAATACACACAAACAAGAGAATTTTATAGTGGTTTGGTGCTCTCCCAGCACCTACGTCCATTCTCCAAGCATACTCTTGGAAATTTCACTATAATCTCGCAAGATTACAATCGGATAATTTTTTCAGACTCACTATCCAAAAATTTAGTTGGTTTTTTTTTAGGTTCACCAACCACAACCCTTACAAGAATCAGACGAATTAATCTGAATAAACAGAAGAAAGAAAAAGTTCCAAAACCCAAGTTTCACCCCCTGCTGAAACCAAGTACATGGAAAGAGAAAAAGGAATTTTACAACTCGAAATATTCTTTTGAATGAGCAAAAAAGTTATTCTTGCAGTTCGTTGAAAGCATCTTTGAATGTGTGGAGTTAATGCACTTCAGGTATTCGTTCAAGAATAGAGCATGCTTTTCTTTCTCTTATTTTTTCTCTTCTTTTGAAAAATAATCTTTCTTCCTTTTATATCTCCAGCATTTTTTTTTTCTGATGATGATTAGAGTTTAGAAAAAGTAAAATCTAACCATTGGAAAGCAGCAACTAGCTGTTGGAACGAAAAAAATTCAAACTGGAATGCTCCATCAAAAGGTTGTTGCCGTATCTCGAGATCTCTCGATTTGTTTTGAGATGTCTCACCGGGTTACAAGGCCTCTCAGATTGATTAGGAGAGCTCTCATCTTTAGTCGCATGAAAAATCATCTTTCTGAAAAAAATAGCTCGCTTGAGATCAAGATGTCTCGATTCTGAACGAGATGTCTCGTTGGAACCATGAGATCTTTCGAAAATTCTGCGAGATCTTTTGCTCTCAGAGCACAGAAACTGAGTTTCTATTGTCTGAGATCGAAACATCTTGAGATTCACTCGAGACGTCTCGAAATCGAGCCAGAACTGCATTTGCTGCGTGCCAATCCACTCGAGAGCTCTCAAAAAAAATTTGAGACATCTCAAGGATTGCTCCAAGATAATTTTAGGAGATTTGAATTTCATTTGATTTTCACTTTATATCTTCCTTATTTTGGTCAAAGAGCTCTCTTTCTTCTAATATTGAAATACTTAAAATAAAATATATTAGTAATCACTTGCTTTAATGTTTGATCATCATCAAAATCACTTAGGAGGTCAACAATCTTCCCCTTTTTGATGATGACAAAATATTAAGCAAGCCATAAAAAGAATGTAAGCAATATATATCAAGAACTAATGAATGCAAAATTTTTGTGCTAAAGCTCTCCCTTAGTGTATGCTCTCATAAAATGAGTGGGATTTGAATAACATTCTTTTCATTTTGTATTTATTCATTTCAATTATTTTATTTTCTAAAAGTTTCTTTTTGTGAATTTGTATTTTTGATTTGAATGATTATACATTTGTATTTTGTATGTTAGATTTAATTATGCATTTGCATATTTCTTCTTAATATTTCTTTCTCTTTTTGTCAGCATCAAAATCACAACAATGAGAGAATCATAAAAAGGCAAGAGCATGAAAAGGATTGATTTCATTGCAAGATGTGATAATATATAAATAGAGATGTATGTTGGTTTACAAAAAAAATGAATCTCATACCAACATACTTAAGCCAAAAGTTAAAACAAAAGAGATAGTAGACCTAGTGTTCATCATAGAGGAACTCAATGATGGGTTCAGAGGAGGATTTGGGTCTAGTAGAGGATAAGTGAGGAGCAAGTCTAGGAGAAGGTGATGGTCTAGAAGAAGATGATGGCCCAGAAGAGGATAGAGTCCGATTGCAAATCTGCCGCAAGATGGAGATAATGACTTCAGTCGTGGTGCACAGAACAGTGATATTCTCTTCAAGTCTCTGTGCAAGTCTAGCATTCTTGAATAGGAGTAGTTCAATTTGACCTGACGAACTATGGTGCTTCTTTTCCAAAATCTCAAGTCTTTGAGATAATCCACTAATCTGTTGGCTAAGTATTTCTATCTGACCTTCAGTGGATATCCTTTATTCTTCAATGCTTATAAGGAGTTGATGCCTCACATTGGATAGTATATCCATAAACCTTTCAGATACTTTCTGAACCACTTCTTCTACCATCCTTTCAATTAACAGATCTTGATCAAAAGCTGAGGAAGGTGCTGATGCAGGACAAGGAGGCACCTGAGGAGAGTGTGGGGATCCTAGTATAGTAAAAGAGGATCCAGCAGCAGATGGTGATAGTGAAGGGGGTGGAGACCTGTGTTCTTCGGGCTCATTTACAGCATGCTCATCTACCCTCACCCATTTGTCATCTCTTTTTACAAACTTCATCCAGGTTAATGTTCCTTCATTGATGTAGTCTGTGTGGACCAGTTTTTTGAAGTCTTCACCTTCTAGATTAACTTTAAAGTTCTTGAAGATTAAAATGAAGATCAATCCATAGGGTAAATAAGCCTTGCTTTTGTTGGCAGTGTCTTTCAGTTGTTGAAGCATAAGAGAGAAAAAGTTGATAGGAGTTTTAGTTACCATAAAGAACATGACACCTAGTTCTCTCTTTTCAATCCAGTCATATCTTCCTACTTTAGGAAAAACTATGTGACTGACAAAAGATTGCAGTAATCTCATCTCAATTGAAAGAAGATGTGAAACTAATTGTACATTTTTGTCAACATCCTTCCTTTTTAAGATGCACTTGAGGGCTTCAGTTTTATCAAACAAATTTAGATTGCTAATCCCTATCCTAAGCACTTCTAGAAGCTGTCCTATTTTTCTCTCATCTAAGAAAATGTATACCCCTTTCACAACAGACTCAACCTTCGACCCATGATCAAAGCTAATGTTGTCAAAAAATTCTCTTATCAAGTTCGGATAAATATTTACTTCTAGCGTATACATTTTTTTCCATCCTTGCTACCGAATCCAAGTCCCAATATAGAAGTGTTTCAAATCTAGGTATTTGATATCCACACCGCAATCCATTGGAACTATCCTAGTAGCAACGAAGAGACAAGCATGAGATGATGAAGCAGGCGAAGATGATTGAGGCAAGTCCTGCTGTCGCTTAGTCCTAACTTCAGTCGATGGCATGATGGGAGATCTTTGCGCGGCAAGAGATCTCTTCTTTGGAGCCATTGAGGTTTAAGATTTGGAGGGAATGGATAAAGGAAGGTGATTCAAAAGGTTTTTGAGGAGAGAAGGAGAGTTTTGGAGAGTTTGGAGGAGAGGTCTTGGAAGAATGGAATGATTGAATGAAATAGGAGACCTCTCGTAGATCGATTAAAAAGAGGACCCCCAAGAGTCGAGAGCTCTCATCTTAAAGACGAGACATTTTGAAAAGTTTAAGAGCTCTTGCATTTACCATGCGATATCTCAAAATTTAGCCAAGAGGTCTCGTGAATAACTCGAGACTTCTCGTCCATAGGGGGAAGAAATTAGGATAAAAATAAAATTTTAAGCCTTTTTTTTTAATTTTTCAAGATTGAATTAGGAGTGTTTAGGATGATAGAGGAAGACCAAAAAATAATCTAAAAAATTAAAGATTAAATATTTTTATAGAGGATCACATATGCCAAGTTCACTCCAAATTTTAGAGAATCTATCTTCACTTAGAGGTTTTATAAAAATGTCAGCTAATTGATTTTTAATTGAAATAAATTCAAACACAATGTTATTATTTTGAACATGATCTCTAATGAAATAATTTTTAATTTTAATGTGTTTGGTTCTTGAATGTTGAACAAAATTTTTTGTCAAGTTTATGGCACTAGTGTTATCATATTTAATAAGTATCTTATTTTGCTTAATTCCAAAGTCTTCGAGTTGTTGTTTGAACTAAAGTATTTGAGTACAGCAACTCTCCACAGCAATATATTTGGCCTTGTCCATTGATAATGCTACAGAGTTTTGCTTTTTGCTATACCAAGATATTAAGTTCAACCCTAGAAATTGATAAGTATCACTGGTACTCTTTCTATCAATTTTATATCCTCCATAGTCTACATCAGTGTATCCAATCAATTCAATGAAAGATTATTTTGAGTACCAAAAACCTAAGTTGTGTGTGTAGATCAAATATCTAAAAATTCTTTTAACAGCTAATAAGTATTATTCTTTAGGGTTAGATTGAAATCTAGCATACATGTACACATTAAATAATATATCAGATCTACTTGTAGTTAAGTAAAGTAATGATCCTATCATACCTCTGTAGAGCTTTTCATTTATATTCTTACCATTCTCATCTTTGTCAAGTTTGCAAGAAGGGCTCATGGGTGTGCCGATTTTCTATCCATTTTTCATCCAAACTTCTTGAGCATATTTTTGATGTACTTTATTTGGCTAATGAAAATGTCTTTCTTTGATTGTTTGACTTGTAGTCCAAGAAAGAAATTCAGCTCTCCCATCATGCTCATTTTAAATTCACTTTGCATCAACTTAGCAAACTCTTGACAAAGAATTTCATCAGTAGCTCCGAATATGATGTCATCCACATATATTTGAACTACAAGAACATCATTATTTTTTTTTTTCAAAAATAGTGTGGTATCTACACTTCCTCTGATAAAATTATTTTGTAATAAGAATTTGCTCAATCTTTCGTACCAAACTCTAGGTGCTTGTTTAAGTCCATAGAGTGCTTTATTTAACTTATATACATGATTGGGAAGTGAGTGATTTTTAAATTTGGATGGTTGTTCTACAAATATTTTTTTGATAATATAACCATTTAAAAAGATATTTTTCACATCTATTTAAAATAATTTAAAATTTATATAACAGGTAAAAGCAAGTAACAATCTTATAGCCTTTAATCTTGCTACAAGTACATATGTTTCATCAAAGTCAATTCCTTCTTCTTGATTATATCCTTTAGCAACTAATTTAGTTTTATTTTTTATAACATTATCATGTTCATCTAATTTATTTCTAAATATCCATTTTGTATCAATTATAGGATGATTTATGGGTCTGTTTACAAGAGTCCATACATTATTTCTTTCAAATTGGTTTAGTTCATCTTGCATGGCTAGCATCCAATTAGAGTTTTGTTCAGCTTCTTCTATATTTTTAGGTTCTATTTGAGAAATAAATATAAGATAATCAAATGCATCCTTAAAAGAGGATCTAGTTCTTACCCCTTATGAAGGATCACCTAAAATCAATTCATTCGGATGATTATGTGCATACCTCCACTTCTTGGGTAGATCTCTATAATCATTAGATGCTTTAATCTCAACATCCTTATCTTGTTCAATGATTATTGTAAAGTTATCTTTGTCATGAATAATGTTGTTCCTTAAGTTTATCTTCTTCATTCCATTTTCGAGAATTTCTGTATCATCATCAAAAATATCTTCTTTTCTCGAAGAATGATTGTTAGCTTCATCAAAAATGACATGTATTGATTCTTCAACAACTAAAGATTGTTTGTTGAAGACTCTATATGCTTTGCTAGATATAGAGTATCCAAGGAATATACCTTCATCTATCTTAGCATCAAATTTGCCTATATTATCTTTACCATTGTTATGAATAAAATATTTACAATCAAAAATATAAAAATAATTAATATTAAATCTTTTTTCTTTTCAAAGCTCATAGAAGGTTTTCTTTAAAATTGAATGAATAAAAACTCTATTTAGGATGTAACATGCTATGTTAATGGCTTCAGCTCAAAAGTATTTGGATAGATTTTCTTCACACAATATGATATAGGCCATATCAACTAAGGTTCTATTCTTTCTTTCAATAACTCTATTTTATTGAGGAATTTTAGGTACTGAAAAATTATATTCTATGTCATGTTCATTGCAAAATTCTTCAAAATATTTGTTTTCAAATTCTATGCCATGATCACTACGGATACATACCACAGTAGAGTTTTTTTCATTTGTTATTTTTTTGTAAAACTTTGAAAATAATGAAAATGCTTCATCTTTGTGAGCTAAAAATAGAATCTAAGAAGAACAAGAATAATCATCAATAATTACTAGACCATACTTTTTTCCTCCTAAGTTTGTGGTCCTAGTAGGTCCAAACAAATCTATATGAATCAATTCAAGAGGCCTAGAAGTTGAAACTATATTTTTAGATTTGAAATTCTTCCTAGTTTTTTTTTTGAATTGGCAAGCATCACAAACATGATCAATTTGAAAATTTAATTTTGGTAGCCCCTTAACTAAGTCTTTATTATGCAATTTATAAAGAGTATGCATGCTAGCATGATCTAATCTTCGATGCCAAAGTCAACTAGTTTCTTTTATATTAGCATTCATTGCAACTAGGCATTGGCCACTCTTCATGGTAATTTTATCAAAATTCACCATGTAGATGTTTCCACACCTAAATCTAATGAATTTTAAACTATCATCCAAGGAACTAGATACTTTGTACAAAAAAAATTCAAATGAGACTTTAAAACATCTATCACATAGTTGACTAATATTAAGTAAGTTATATTTTAAATTATCAACTAATAATATATTATCTATAAAGATCGAAGAAGTAATCTAAATTTTATCATAGCCAATTATTTTACCTTTGCCATTATCATCAAAGGTGACTACTCTCCATTCCTTTCTTTCTAGGGTGACGAATTATTGCTTGTTATCCGACATATGTCTTGAGCAACCGCTATCTAAATACCAATCTCATTTTGATTCTTGGGCTGCAAGGCATTCCTACAGAAACAATCAAGTGATAGTTTTAGGTATCCAAGTCTTCTTGGATCCTTTAGAGTTAGTAGACATGGTTCCTTTTGGAATCCAAATACTTTTAACATGCTTTTTATTAACTCTTCTAGTATTGCATTCAAAAGTCTTGCATCCTACCTTTTTGTATTTAAAGCAAATGGTATAAGAAGTGCTATTAGTGATAGGTGCAGTGAAGAAATTTTTTAGAAACTTGGTTTTGTCTTTGGGTTTATATCCCAGTCCGGTCTTATCATAAACTCCTCTTTGACTATTTAAAATCATTTGCAATTTTTCAGAACTATAAGTAAATTTATCGACTAAAGATTTTAATTTATCCAATTCTTTCTTTAGGATTTTATTTTCTTCTTTTAACTTATTATGGCTACTAATTATCTCTTCCTTTTCTTTCAAGAGTGTTTGAGTCATTTTCTTAAGATTTTTATTTTTTAAGCTTACCTTTTTGAAATCTTTCATCAAATCATAAAAAGCATCTTAAAGCTTATCAAAGGTAAAATCTAAATAAAAAATGGAGGATACCTCATCATCTTGTGCTATGAAACATAAGTTTGCTTCACTTTGATTTTCTTCCTTCGTGTTTGACTCATTGCTATCACTCCAAGTTGCTAACATGGCTTTTTTTTTATTCTTTTTGGCCCCTTCTTCAACAAAGGATATTCAGTCCTAAAATGTCCTGGCTTCTTACATTCATAGCAAGTGGGTTGATCTCTTTCTTCTTCTTTTTTCTTTCTGCTGGCTTCTCCTCTAATGAAGTTTCTCTTCTTAAATCTTTATCTTCTTCTTTCCATAAATTTCTTGAATTTTCTGATCACCAGGGCCATGTCTTCATCATTTTCCTCACTAGTGGATAGATCATCTTCTTCTTCATCAGTCATGGATTTCAGCGCTATTATTTTCTTCTTGTTGTTGTCTTCCTCATTGTACTGACTCATGGCTAGCTCATGTGTCATCAAGGATCCAATGAGCTCCTCTAGTGGCAGTGTGTTTAGATCCTTTGCCTCCTGGATGGCTGTTACTTTGGCTTCCCATGACCTAGGCAAAGACCTGAGAATCTTTATCACCAATTCACTGTTAGTGTAAACTTTACCAAGCTTTTTAAACCATTTATAATATCAGTGAATCTTGTGTACATGCTAGTGATAGATTCAGTGGTATCAATTTTAAATAACTCATATTGGTGAACTAGCATGTTAATTTTAGTTTCTTTTACTTGATTTGTCCCTTCATGTGTGACCTCAAGTCTGTCCCAATTTTTTTTTGCAGAATTGCAAGTAAAGATTCGGTTAAACTCATTTACATCAAGGGCACAATAGAGTACATTCATTATCTTACCATTTAATTGAATAAGTTTCTTATCCATTTCATCCCAATCCTTCTCCGACTTAGGAGAGGATATGCCATTAACAATGATTATAGGTATGTGTGGGCCATTGACAATGACACTTCATATGTCATAGTCAAGGGCTTGAATGAAAATGCGCATGCAAACTTTTCAATAGGTATAGTTGGATCCATTGAAAAGATGTGGCCTATTTGTGGATTGCCCTTCGACAAGTGAACCTCCTAGTTGGATTGATATGATCTTTGTCTCTAGTTGATATGATCAATAATTAGTAAAGAATCAAGACTCTAATACCAATTGTTACCCAGATAGACAAGCCAAGAGGGAGGGTGAATTGGGTTTTCAAAAATTAAAATAGATATGTATAGTGCTAAATAATTAAAACCTAAGTGAATCAAGTATAAGAGCAAATAGAAGACATAATTAAAAGCACACACATAAATAAGAGAATTTTATAGTAGTTCGATGCTCTCCCAGCACCTACGTCCATTCTCCAAGCATACTCTTGAAAATTTTACTATAATTCTGCAAGATTACAGTCGGATAGTTTTTTTGGACTTACTATCCAAAAATTTAGTTGGTTTTTTTCTAGGTTCATCAATCATAATCCTTACAAGAATCAGACGAATCAATCTGAATAAACAAAGAAAAGAAAAAGTCTCAAAATCCAAATTTCAGTCCCTGCTGAAATTAAGTACATGAAAAGAGGAAAAAAAATTTTACAACTCAAAATGACCCTTTGAATGAGCAGAAAATTTATCCTTATAGTTTGTTGAAAGCCTCTTTGAATGTGTGGAGTTAATGCACTTAAGGATTCTTCAAAGCTTGAGAGAATAAATTGATTGAAGATTGGGTATTTATTCAAAAATAGAGCATACTTTTCTTTCTCTTATTTTTTCTCTTCTTTTAAAAAATATTTTTTTTATATCTCCAGTATTTTCTTTTTTCTGGTGATGATTGGAGTTCAACAAAAGTAAAATCTGATCGTTGGAGAGCAATAACTAGCCATTGAAATAAAAAAAATCTGATCTGAAATGTCCCGTCAAAAGGCTATCACCGTGTCTCGAGATCTCTCTATTTGTCTCGAGACATCTCACTGGGTTACCAGGCCTCTCGGGTTGATCAGAAGAGCTCTCATCTTCAATCACATGAAAAATTACTTTTCTAAAAAAAATGGCTCGCCTAAGATCGAGAGGTCTTGATTCTAAACAACACGTCTTGTTGGAACCGCGAGAGCTCTCGCTCTCAGAGCATAGAAACTGAATTTCTATCACCTGAGATCGAGACGTCTCGAGATTCACTCAAGACTTCTCGAAATCGAGCCAAAACTGTGTTTGCTGCATGCCAATCCACTCGAGAGCTCTCAAAAAAAATTTGAGATGTCTCGAGGACTACTCCAAGGCAATTTTAGAGGATTTAAATTTTATTTGATTTTCATTTTTTATCTTTCTTATTTTGATCAAAGAGCTCTCTTTCTTCTGATATTGGAATACTTAAAATAAAATATATTAGTAATCACTTGCTTTAATGTTTGGTCATCATCAAAATCACTTAGGGGGTCAACAAGGATCTTTATTTCTTATGCTACTAATCTTGGCTAGAGTCATTCTCAATTAGATGTTAAGAATATTTTTTTACATGGGGATATTTAGGAGGAGGTATACCTAAAAATTTTTCCAGATTTTTCTAGTACTACAACTGCTAGAAATTAAGGTATGTCAACTGCGTCACTCGCTTTATGGCTTGAAACAATCACCTCGAGTCTGATTTGATCAGTTTCGATGCGTAGTGCTGGAGATGGATTATCAGCAAAGTAATACCAATTATACTATATTTTTTCAGCATAATAATGGGAAGGTTGCAGTTTTAATAGTGTACGTTGATGATATAATCCTGACAGATGATGATCTTCCAAAGATTGATCGTCTAATGACTCATTTAGCTCAATCATTTAAAGTCATGGATCTAGATTCTTTGAGAGACTTCCTTAGGATTGAAGTTGCTAGATCAAGTTATGGCATTTTTCTTTCTCAGCGAAAGTATGTGCTTAACTTACTGATGGAAATAGGCATGTTTGGTTGTAAACCTATAGCTATTCTTATCGAGCAGAACCATCATCTCATGGTAGATGGTGGTACTCCAATTGATCGAGCGAGATATCAACGTCTGATGAAATGATTGATTAATCTTTCTTATACTCATCCGAACATCATCTTTGTTGTCAGTGTCGTGAGCTAATATATGCACGATCCTCATGAACGATATCAGAAAGCTGCCTATTGGATGTGCGTTATCTTAAAGGATGTTCTGGGCATAGTCTTCTATTTTCTAGTCATGGATACCTTAAGATTGAGAGGTATACTAATGCTGACTGGATTGGCATTCTGGATGATAAAAAGTCTACCTCAGGCTATTATACTTTCTAGAATGATAATCGTATGATATGGCATGGCAAAAAATAGGATGTGATTATTCGTTCCAGTGCAGAAGCTAAATATCGGGCCTTAGCTTAAGAAGTCTATGAAGTTATGTGGTTAAAGCAACTACAGATTAAGCTGCACCTTTTTTTGTCTTCTCCTATGTTTCTCTTTTATGACAATAAGGTAGCTATTAATATTTGTAATAATCCTATTCAGCTTGATCGGATGAAGTATATATATTGAGGTTGATCGATATTTTATTAAAAAAAAATAGATTAGCAAGTTATCTATTTTTTTTTTATCAAATCTTCTGAACAACTAGCTCATATTTACACGAAAGGACTTAGCATTTTAGTCTTTACATTTATTTATAACAAGATAAGACTCCATAATGTCTTCACTCTATCTTAAGGGGGAGTATTAGAAAGTAGATAGTATTTTCTTATTTAGCTACTCTAATTAGGGATGGTAAAGGTGGCTATGAGCTATAAACAGCTAGATTGTTTCCTTGTAAAAGAAAAAAATTGTTGTATATAATGGGGTCTACTCCAACCCATAAAAAGATAGAAAAATAAATCCTATTCCACTTTCTCCCATATATCTCTTCTTCCTTTTCAACTAAATTCTTAAGTCCAGCATGAGCTCTTTTTTTATCTTTCTCTGGTGCAACTACAATTTCGGATGGCAGTCGAATTTCTACCAACTTCTATTAACTTGATCGACCTTCTATTTTAAAGCTTGGCCTCTCTTTTGAAGCCTAACACCTAACACCATAGCCTCCACCTCTCTTTCTTCCCTTCTCTCCTTTAAAAATTCATTAATTAAGTTCATCATGCCCACCAAAAAACCATCACTAAGTCTCACTAGCTAGAACCTTAGGGGAGCCATATGGTCTTTTTTTTCCCTTTCTTTTCTTGTCTTAGACCCTCTTCATTTGCCGAGGTCTCATCAAAGTAAAGCATGGAAAACATCCCATGTTTATCCCCTATTTTATAGTGAGCTTTTTTAATATATTTACCTTTTTTCAACCATCCTCACTACCGGCATATATTGCCGGTCTTCTACTTCCAGTCGCCAGCCATCTTTTACAACAAAAAAATAGTGATTTTGTGATCAAAATTTTTACGATTGATTATTAAAAAAAAAATATAGAAACCAAAAAATATTGGTTGCAAAATTGATCGCAAAATTCTAATTTTATGATTGATTTTGCAACCAAAAATTTAAATATAAAAATAAGTTTATAAAATATTAATTTTATAAAATTTTACAATCAATTTTATAACCAAAATTTTGATTGTAAATTACCAAAAAATTAGTTAAAAAATATCAAAATTATTTTTTAAAAATTTAAAATAATTAAAAAAATTTTGATCAATTTTTTGATCAAAAAATTAATTTTTTCAACCAAATTTTTGGTTGCAAATTTTTCGATCAAAAAAATCGATTGAAAAATGTCAAAATTATTTTTTAATTTAAAATAATTTAAATCTTTTTGATCAATTTTTTGATCAAAAAATTAATTTTTTTATCAAATTTTTGATCATAAATTTTTTACCAAAAATTTGGTCAAAAAATGTCAAAATTATTTTTTTAATTTAAAATAATTTAAAATTTTTTTGATTGATTTTTTGGTTGGAAAATTAATTTTTTTGATCAAATTTTTTATCATAAATTTTTTGACCAAAAATTTGATCAAAAAATACCAAAATTAATTTTTTTTTTAATTTAAAATAATTTAAAAATTTAACGATCAATTTTTTGATTATAAATTTTTTTTTCGATCAATTTTTTGATCATAAATATATTTTGCAATCAAATATAATTTTTTTAATTTATTTCTAAATATGATATAATTTTAAAATTTAAAATTTACTTTCATCATTTATTATCTAAATAATTATCGTTAGAGTATCATCACAAAAGATCGACTCGATCTAATAGACCTAGCTAAGTCAATCAATAAAATTTGATTTCAATGGCCATGAATGATCGTATGATGATCTGATAAATAGAAACTATTGATGAGTTCGATAACTTATAACGATGATCTCGATGATATTTGCAATATATTATCAAAATTTTATTTCAATCGGATATCATTATCATGATCAATTTAACACAGGATGATTTGAACCGTTAAATAAAAAATGAATGATCAAAAGGTCAAATGATGTTCGATTATAATATAATTTTTTAGATAAATGATCTTTGCAACTACTTTGATCATTTGTATAGTGGTGATCGTAAAATTTAAATTGTGCATATATGAACGATCTAAAACTATATATTTCTTAATACTCATTCTTAAAGTCCTTAGATAATTATATATGTGCTTTTATAAGACCTACTTAACATCGATAGTTTGTATACACATAATTTAGATTTTACGATCATTACCATACAAATAATTAAAATAGTAGCAAATATCATTTATCTAAAAATTATCTTATAGTCAGATGCTGTTTGACTTTTTAATCATTCATTTTTTATTTAACGATCCAAATCATCTCATGCTAAATTAATCACGATAATGATATTCCATTAAAGTAAAATTTTGATAGTATGCTATAAATATTATCAAGATCATCATTAAAAATTTTTGAATTCATCGGTGATCTCTATCTATCAGATCATCATACGATCATTCATGATCATCGAAATCAAATTTTATTGATCGACATAGCTAGGGCTATCGGATCAAGCTGGTCTTTTGTTACAAGACTCTAACGATAATTATTTAGATAATAAACGATGAAGATGGACTTTAAATTCTAAAATTATATCATATTCAAAAAAAATAAAAAAATATATATTTAATTATAAAATATATTTATGACCAAAAATTTGATCAAAAAAAAAAAATTTTGATTGAAAAATTGATCAAAAAAATTTTAAATTATTTTAAATTTAAAAAATAATTTTGGCATTTTTCAACTGATTTTTCAATCAAAAAATTTATGATCAAAAATATGGTCAAAAAAAATTAATTTTTTATTTAAAAAATTGATTAAATTTTTTTTAAAATTATTTTAAATTATAAAAATAATAATGTTGATATTTTTGATTGATTTTTTGGTCAAAAAATTTGCAACCAAAAATTTAATGGAAAAAAATTAATTTTTTGATCAAAAAATTGGTTGAAAAAATTTAAATTAATTTAAATTTAAAAAATTAATTTTGGTATTTTTTTGATCAATTTTTTGGTTGTAAATTTTTTTAAATTTTTTACAACCAAAAAATCAATCGTAAATTTAAATTTTAAAAAATTTTTATTGGCACCTTTTTTTGGTGATTTACCTGATTATTTTTTAAAAAAGAAAAGAAAAAAAACTTTATAAGCCCCACCCCCAACCTCGTCCCAGCGGCCCCCAACCCCCATCTTCCTCTCCCCTACCCGCCCTCCCCTCCCCAGTAATCATCCACAACATGCCCCCTCACCACCCTAGAGACTGCCGCGAGGGCCTTCCCTCATCGGTCCACCATGATGGCCCCCCCTCCTCTCCCCAGTTACTACCCACGATGGCCCCCTTCCCCTCTTCGACGACCGCCCGTGACGACCTCCCCTCATCGGCTTGCCCACGATGGCTCCTCTTTTTCTTCTCCTTGCCGCCAGCTACCGTTGATCTCCACCATCGAGAAAATAGGGGCAGCACGGGCGATGCGAGTGGCCCAGGGGCAGGGCAGGCGGTGCGGGTGGCCAGGATGCCGTGCGTGTGGCCAGAGGGCAGGGCGTGCGGCCAGGGAGCGATATAGGTGGCCCGAGGGTAGCACAGGTGGTCGACGGGCAGTGCAGATGGCTAGGGAACAGCATGAGGGGTGGAGTGCAGGGGACCAAAGGGCGACAGTGCTAGTGGATAAGGGCGACGATGGAGGCAGAATGCTGAAGGCACGTAAAAGAAGGATGAAAAAAAATAATAAAATATTAAAATATAATTTAAAATTATTAATAATTTATTATTATAAAAAAAATAAAAATAATATAAATTTAAAATATTAAATAAAATTAGAAACCAATTTTGTAATCAATTTTAAAAATTTAAATATTATAAAAAATAAATAGCAATAGATTTTATGACCAATTTTTTAATTAAAAAAATTTAAAAATAATTAGTGATCGATTTTATGATCAATTTTATTAATAGAAAATATTTAAAAAAATTAGCGATCGATTTTACAATCAATTATATTAATAAAAAAATTTAAAAAAATATCAATCAATTTTGTGATTAATTTTTTTTAAAAAAATTATGATTAAATTTTTGATCGATTATTATTTAAATTTTTAGTTTAATATTTTTTTCATTAATTTAGCTATTGATTTTTTTTAAAATATTTTTAAAAAAATTTATGATCAAATTTTTGATCGATTTAAAAATTTAAAAAAATTATAAATTTTTCTTTTTAGAAATTAGAAATAGATTTTTTTATAAATTTTTAATTTTAAAAATTAGATTATTTATTTTTTTATATTTTTTTGGAAATTAGCAACTAATTTTTTGATTGGAAAATTAATCATAAGTTTTTTATTTTTTTTTAAATTTTAATAATTTTAATAATTTTTTTCATCGGTAAATCGATCGCTAGATTTTGCGATCAAAAAAATTGGTTGAAAAATATTTTCAGCCAGCCTTTTTATGATCAAAAATTTTTGATCACAAAATCGATCACTAAATTGTTAGCGACCTATTTTTGATTCTTAGCAACTAATTTTTTAGTCGCTAAAATTCTATTTTCTTATAGTATTTCTTCTTCATCATCTTCCTCTATTTTATAATTAAAAATAAAAAATAAAAAATAAGGAATAAAGAGAGAAAAAGGAAGAAAAAGAAAAAGAGAGCAATAATCTTTTTTCTCATTCTCTAGATCTTTTCCTCTCTACCATGCCTCGTCTCTCCATAGTGTCTTTGGTGAAGCGAGTGGATCCATCTTCCATGATCTGTATAATTCTATAGCATGATTTTTATCTTGGGGATCTAGTTTATGAAGCACTCATAATTTCCGATTCAATCCTATATGGAGTTTCAACTTAGGATTTTTATTTTTAATCATTTGTGGCTTAAAATTAGTAAAAAAATATATTTTGAATAGTAGATTCTAAAGGATCTTCCAAAGACTAATCGAATCTATCCATTTATTATTTTTATAAAAATAAATAATATTCTATCTTTTCTAGATTTTTTTATTTATCTAAAATTATTTTTAACATCAAATAAATTATTAATTAATTTATATATAATTATGAATTTTATGAAATTATGTTTTGAATAGAAACTGTATGAAATTTTGAAATAATATTTCTCATACTATTACTATAATTTTTTATTGATCTTATATCGTGTGTGCATATTTTGATTGGATTATAGAATATATATGTTGTTCTATAAAAAGAATTTTGATACATATCATATTTAAGCTTTCAACCTGACTATATTCTGAATCCTACTAATTGAAGGTTATGCATTAGCACTCTGACTATCTCTGTTTTATTTTTAACTCCACCATAATGTATAAATATGATATTTTAACCCATTCTACATGATATAAGTATGGGATTCTTGTCTACTCCTCTAGGTATAAGTGAAGTATTCCAACCCACTTCATCGGATATAAGTGTAGTTCTATTTCTAGCCTAGCAATATTGTATAAGTATGGTCATAATTAAAGGCTATTGAGTTAAATATAATTTTGTTTCTAATCAGATTTATGATTACGAATATGAATATTTGAAAGATAATGATTTTACTGGATCTATATTTTGAAATAGAATTGATTATATATTTATACTAATTCACAGTAATTTACATATGATCTTATGTTATTAAAAAAATTATCTAGTTAAGGTATTTATTACTTACTAAGCTGTTTAGCTTATTAAATCTTTTTTTCTTTCTAGATTCAATTTTTTAATTGCAAATATGGGTACTACTCTACGAGTGAGATTAGAAACGAGATTCAACAATATCAAAATAGATTAGATTTAGATTTATTATAATCTTTGATAAGACTATTAGTTGTGGTTTAATTTATGTAAGACTTTTGAATATGTTATTTGTCAATTGGATTTGTTAATTAATTAAATTTTGATTTTTAGTTATTTAAAACTATCTCCATTGCAATGTATTTAATATTATGTAGAATGTCTTGTATGTTGGTGGGGAGAATTCTCTATGAGTATGTGGTAGTTGTCATAACCTCTAATTCTAGATCTCGGATGGAGAGGCATGCTATATCTGTCTCTAAGATAGATAATATGGCAGCTATTCACAATAATACCACACTCCGTGGTGCAAAGATTGCACATAGGATCTGAACTCATCATTAGAAAGACACCTACAACTTCTCCAAGAGCATTCTATAATAGTCTGAGGTATATTTGGGAATTTATCTCAAGAGGAGACACATTTGGCAATCCACATGGTACAATCAATATGCATTTTATTCTTGTTTCATTGCATATATGTCTTAGGAATGTAAACATACATATATTCTACCATATAAATCAGACTTCATATTTGCGTTAACTTGTGATGCTTCATGTTCCGCATATCTCCACATTTGCATGGGGCGTGCACCACCCATCATGATTGCATCTAATTGATGCATGTACCATGCACATTCTTGTTGGCCAATGCAGCGAAGCTAAGTTCAACAACAAGACATGAGATATTGTTGGAGGTATTTTGCCATTCTGTGTAAATGAACCTAGCCGAAGAATGTTAATCGCATAACATTTGTTCTAGAAAGAATTTTACTAAAATCAATCCATTTTGATGTATTCCAATTATTGTTTTCATTTGCTGATCCAGTTAGATTGAGCTGACCTAATCCATCCACTTGTTCCAGAATTTATATATAGGTTGAGGCTCATCTTTTGTGATTGTGTGTTAGTTATAATATTTTAGCCATTAGAATCATCTTTACCAAGTGGAATCATAATTCTTATTTGTCTTTGTACCTTTTTCTCCTAGCATTACCATGTCGGCATCTAATAGAATATTGTATATCCTCATACTAAAGTTCATTGCCCATATGATCACCAGAGCTATGCTCTGCAGATTGATGCTTATCTACTTCGATTCCAGGACCATGCATTTACCAATGCTATTTACATTAGAGACATGTAGAATATCTTATTTACGGAAAAAGAAATATAAAATTCATTGCCATGATTCTGTTTTTATCTGCCATTAAGAGGTAAGACATCATAAAATGAACTACTCCTTGCCAGCAACTAGTTTAGATTTTGCTAAATGCTAAGTTTGTAGAACCATGGACAAAATCTTATGTTTTCTCATCTGGATGATCAAGCCTCAGGAGGAGTTTGTTTATTTAAATCTCAAAGGCCTGCAATGCCAGGACATTCCCTCGGCTAAGTCACAATTGGTACGCACCAATTGATTATGTAAATAGAATTAACTAAACTGCTTTCTTTTTGTCCTAAGAATCATTTTTCTTAGTATATTATAAGAGTATAGTCTGATTAAAGATGGAAGGTCCGATATTCCTTCCAATCCAAATAGAACATTTAAAACAAATATTCAAATATGGTGTATAAACTAAATGGCTTGCTGGAGCAGGCTTTGTTACGAGGAGAGTGGAATTTTATTAGGCGTTGGAGTCTTGAAGGCGTCAAAGTTTTTGATTCTGTCCTGCAAATGGGATTATATGCGGTATGAGATTAAAATTAAGAGTTTTTTAGGAAGAAATATTTTGATAATTACTACATGGCTTTCGAATCTATCTTATCAAAATTTATCTCCTAATGAATGATCCGTACATCATTTTCTATTAAGATATTGCATAGTTTTATTTATAAAAAAGCTAACGATGCTTTTGATTGTATATTGTTAAATGATGATGATGATGATGATGATGAATAATGATAATAGAAGGAGGAGGCGTAGGAGCAGGAGGAAGAAAACTCAGGATTGCGTCGTGAGTGAATCATTAGGATAAGATTTTTTTTTTTTTTTTGAGATAAGATATTATGGTATTCTGATAACCGTAATGATCGAATGTTGATCTGACTTGTCTGATACATCCGTATCTGATGGGCGTGTAACTTCCGAACACGTGAGGCAATGACCTTCACATTCACAAATCTAATGATCAGCCCAAATAGGCCTGACAATGTCCAGGGGCCCCACTTGTAAATAGAGAGTAGTGATTGATGGATTCTGACTTAACCTGCCGTCGATCTCACTTTAGCACCTTTTTTTTTTATATATAAAAAAAATTAAAAATTAATCCCATGCCACGTGACTATCCAGACTCTTTTTCAGCCTAAATATATATATATATATTGGATGCGGGCATTAAAAGCACACCTTTCCATCGGAAAAAAATTTATCATTTTTTTTCTTGATAGGATGGAAGGAAGATTTCCGTATAATCATGTAGATCGAAATACTTAGAATGCATCATCAAAATTTGAACTCAAATCCTCTGGGCGAAAAGATATGATAATTAAAAAAAGTCTTGATTGACCGATTTTAAGTCTGCTTGCTTTGGCATGTTAATAATCAAATTGGAGGTGCAATCAAGGGGCTTGGCCTTAACCCAACAAAACCGAATCCATTATCAATTTTGAAGAAAAAAAACCAACTAATTTAGATTATTTGGGAGTTGCGACACTAACCAACATAGGTCTTGAATTTAGCATGCCATGGTGATTTTCTATTAAAACCTTTGTGGCTGTTCTTTTGATCAAAGGTGAAGATTGTGAAGGGCCAGCTAAATTCTCAATCTATAGTGATTTCTTAAAAAAAAATAAAAGAGAAGAAGCAAGAAAAAATGTGAAAGAACAAACATTATGACAAGGTAGGGCTCACAAACTTAAGAACTCAGCGACAAGGCTTAGCATTTTGCATGGGTGTACCTTCCCTTGTTCTCGAAAACTCAATGGCCTAGATAGGCCTTAGTTTAACCTGTAGTTCTAGAGTTGGCCGTAGGGCAATGGATACAGGTGTGTACAATTTTCTTACTAAGTCGATCAATACTAAAGATAGATGTTTGATTATTGCTTCTCACTCTCATAACACCATGTAGATCCTCTACCATGCACCGTACCATTGCATGGATGCACACCCATTGCGTACGGCCGTATACAACTATCCATCATGTGATGAATGATATACTATACCATGTGATGCATGGTAGAGAACCCACGGTCCTTATAACAATTCTAGGATCCACTGGCTAAGTTAGGAAGGTATTCAGCTTCATTGGCCTCTCCTGGAACGTGAAATCCCTTTGCTTCTATTTAGAGGCCGCAAGCAAAGAGGCGGGGCTATTGTGCAAGAAAACGACAAAAACTAACAACAAGCGCTGAGCATTGCCCAGCCATCAGGTTGGGCGGGGCTCAGATTATTAGGCCCACTCTTCTTTGGGATAGGCTTGGTCTGGCTAACTATATCAGTCCATCCAAGCCATCCCGATTTTATGTTTTTTTTTTTTTTGGATAAAATAATCTCTATTTCAGTGATCTCAAGCACAGAGCGCCCAGCAATTCACCGTCATCTTCCTTCCGCCACAAGCCTCATAACGCAGGCACGTAAGCGAGACGAATCCCTTCTCCTCAGCTCGCTAAGCCAGGCTTGGGCCGTGACTGAAGCATTTAGGACCGACAGCCAGCCTACTGGGCCCAAGTGAAGAGATCCAGAACCAGCCCGGCCCAATTGCGGTCCGTCTCTACTTCTCTCTCTGTTACATGGTTAGAGGGATAGTTCAGGCTACCATCCGAATATCTTGACGTATATAAGATTCCTTTTTGAAGAGGAGGATGATAAAGAATATATACACACTATTATCGAATAAAATACATGTATGCGAGATGAATACACATGTTAATGTACACAGCTATCATACAGCTACAAAATTGACTACTTACAACTGATAGCTGTGTTAGGAAAGCAAATCGCAGGAATATCAGTTTGATTTTAACTGGAATGGATTGAAATAAATTGCATGTAACATTGAAAGCTTCCTTGCAATTTACATGCTCCTTGGACATGGCTCCCTTCCGAGCAACAAAAATCTTTCTTTCCTTCACTTGCTAAGTGCAATTTTATGGTAGCTAAGGAAGTCATTTTTACCGGTTGCCACCTGCATAAAATGAATGTTATTGTTAGAACGGATGACCATCTTTCTTTTAATAACATCATGCTTCGTAATGTAATTAGACCACAAGAATAGATGCACGTTAACAACGTCCTTAGCTCAGGGTTATTGTTGCAAGGTAGTTGCCATATGATCTAATCCTTAAGATATATTTGACCAATAAGCATTTCATCTGTTTTAGTATTTCTCTATATTTATTTATCTATTGAAGTCACTGCTCACATATTTGAAAGATGGATTTTAGACAAATCGCTCAAGTTAACTTTAGGACGTCCTTTAGAGGGATTAGACTGGGGGATGATCGTGCCAATTATTGAGGGATGTCAGTCAACTTGGTGGACTTTAGTCGGGGTCTGAATTGGAGCCGTCTTTCTAAAAAGCCGTTTCAAAGTGGGTCTTTGAGGCTAGACCTCAGCCTAAATATTTGAAGATTTAACGAGATGTTAAGCTTGGCTCATCCTGGCCCAGCCCATTGAGACCAGCACGAACTCTTGGACTGTTTCCGTGTGTCTAGAAGAGGGTTGGTTGCACGTCGTTGTATTGGTTACGTTGTTCCGGGTCATCGGTCAAAGTTACTTGGTTGAAATCAAGTTATAATATTATTGGTCCATTGAGTGTGAAGTATCAAACAATGTCTGGTATGTGGTGCAAATATTCGAACTTGAAGAAACTTCGACACCAGTCTTCGTTGGCGCTCAACTCTATTTCATTTATAAAAAGATTTTATTTTATTCTCATAAATTCCCCTATCCTTATTCCGATTTTTAAAAAATAAGAATGAAACATAAAAAACAAAATATCTGCTCATTAGCCTCATTAGTTTCTATTTTAATAAATATAATTATAATTTTTCGTCTAATATTATTATTAAATTATTATTATTATTATTATTATTCTACCAAAAAAAAAAAGAAGGGGAGAACGAGGCTTACCGCTTCGACGTCAATTCTGTAGACGAGCAACTTGCGCCTCTCCCGGCAGACGGTGCGGTAGGCCACCACGATGTGAGCCATCGCCAGCGCCACCGAGCTCATTAACAAGCCCTCCATCGCCGCGCCGTCCATCCTCCCGACCACCCTGACCTGGCTCCCCCCCCCTTCCACCGAGGCCGCTGCCCCGTACATCCCGATGCCCTTAGCCAACACGTACCCCATCGAGCCGAAACCACACAGCGTCGCCACCCACAGGTACAGCCCTCGTCCGCCACAAACCACATAAACACCTGCAACCAATATGATACCAATGAATACCAATACCAATTCATCCAGTGACACGGTTCTCTACTTAGAAATGGATTCCTTCTTACATAGGATGAGGAGCGATCTGGCTGCAGATATGATGGGCACGTCGACCAGCGAAGTCCGGAAATTGAAATCCTTCAGCTGGGCTGCGAGCGGTGCGGCGGAAAGGACCGGATCAGAAGAGGTGGATACCAGGGAAGTTGGGACCAGGAGGTCAAGAACCACGATTAAAAGAGGAGGGGCGCAAACCACGAGAAGGGAGGCAACCATGGTTAGCAGGAAGAAGAGGGTCTTGGCCCATCTCCACGGCCGAGTCCATAACTTCCCCTTGGATAGGATGCCTGGCATCATCGTCATGCTCTACTAATTGGTTGGGTAGATGGTTTCAATGGAGGCCAGCTAGCTTGCGCTGTTGTTATGGCCTTGTTGGACACCAGCCATATAAGGGATGGAGAGGAAGGGAGAATTTGGGAGAGAAATTTCTTTTTTGCCGTCCAGGCGGACTGCCGCGTGAATAACGAGAAGTTTGCGAGGCGAAGAATCAGATCCAGTTGACCGCCCGAAACGCCCCGTTGCCGTGTTGGAGTACGGCAGCAGCTTCGGTGGCTAGGGGCCCGCAGAAGCTTCGTGGTTCTGGGCCCAAACCTTTCCCTTCCTCTCTTGTTCACACACACGCACACGCACACCACCACCACCCCGTTTTCCTTCCTCTCTTTTATATATTTATACTCAAATTTATATATTTATCACTGTAAATATATTTTATTATATATATATATACTCAAATTTATATATTTATCACTGTAAATGTGTTTTGTAGGCATGTCATTAATAATTGATTGTAGCCCATCATGTATACACATATATACATATATACTTAAATTTATATATTTATCGTTGTAAATGTGCCCAGCATTAACAATTGATTGTAGCCTGTCATGCGTATAATAGGTACAAAAAATATATCAAACTTCAAGGATATTTTGAAATAAAATGCATGATCAATTTGCAATTACGATGAAGTTAAAGAGTGTTTTGAAAGCATTTTCTTCCAAAAAATTCATGATATCTTATTGATGTACCATCTTCATCTACTACCTTCCTTTTCATCACCTCCTCTCTTTGACTTTTTTATTGAACGCGACCTCAAAAAAACTTTGGAACTTCGAACCCTATAAATTTGACAATTTTAGCCCCAAAACTCTTTGATGATGCCATCATCTCCAACTCTTGGCGTTCCATCCTCAAGCCTTCCTCTACATCCAACTTTTCCTTTAGTGATTCTCACAAGGCCCTCTATCTCTTCGATGTCCATCATAATCTTTGCTGCCTTCTCTTATAGTTTTGCTATTGTTGACTTTGCTATCTCTGACATTAAGGATATCGTCTATGACATTGAGGCCGTTGCCTCCATCAACCACACCAACACCTAGTTCGACCTCACCATCCTCTTCAGTGTTAGACTCGTTTATCTATAGAATCACCTCAAGTTCATAAAGTTGTTCTTGCCTTCCTCTTCCTCTACCATCGTTTCATCATCCGGGATAGCAACATATAGTTCTAGATAAATTCAAAAATCTTCAAAAAAATTTTTAAGAAAAGTTGTACGACAAATTTAGAAAAAACAAGTAAAAATGAAAAAAAAATAATATAATAAAATATTTATTTTTTTTGAAAAGAATAAAAAATAAAGAGGTTGGTAACTTATAAAAAATAATAAAATATTTTTTCTAAGAAAAAAAACTTCAAGATAATCTATTAAAATATCTTAAATATTTTATTCTGTTGGACGATCAAGATGCCTTCTAATTTTTTATTGAATAATATATTATTGAATAATATAAGAGAGCACTGCAGCACAATCTTATATAAACAGCTTTTGGTGGTACATATGTATCTCGGAATTTTTACGTATTTATCCTGATGGATATCCCTTTACTTTTTTATAAAATAATATATTAAAAAAAAAGTACCATAACAAATGCTATAAATGAAAGGATGAGGCTCATATATTCTTACCCACCCAACGCCTTTAGCATCCCACAACGAATAAAGGGGACACGTTGTTTCCGCGTAACATCCATCACATTGTGCGACACCACACTGTTTGCGGCAAAAGGGGCACCGTAACCATAAGCGGCAATTGCTTGCTTGGACCACGTTACGGTCCACAGGTGGCTTGGTCTGAAGGAACCGGTTCCATTTAGCCATCTGTTGGTCAAACTCCTTGTGAAGGGAACGTTCTTTTGTTCTGAAACTCATTGTCATTGTGAGGTCCTGATATGAGCTTACGTGAAGCGTTTCTATTATTTTTCCGTTTGCAGTAATCTTGGGACTTCAGCCATCAGGTAACCACCAGCAACATCGATTATATATTGATTTATCTCGATCATAGTTTATCTTAGATGGTAAAAATTATTTTCAACGCCATATTTCCAATAACAACACAAACCAATATCTCAATTGATATAAGAACTAAGGAGCAGGCTCCAATAGAATGCTAAGCAGACCGAATTGGGAAAAAAAAAAAGAGCAATGTTGAAAAGCTATATTCCTCATCCCATGTGGCATGTGAGAATTGGCGCACTTCACGGGAGATTGGGCCACTCGCGGAGCACAGAACCGTTGCTGCACCACATGGGCAATGGAGTAAGGGACGTGATGGCCCATGTGACCAACTCGGGATAACTGGTACAACGATTTCTTCACAATTACAAGAAGTCTGAGAGGGCAACAACATTTATTTAAGCAAAATCCAAGTGCACCATAATTGTCTAACGGCGGAATTGGATGATCGATGGAAAGGTAAAACAGCAGCTAATGTGAAATTTCTCTTCATGTGTCGCTATGAGACGCTAAAAGTTCTCTAGTACCGACAGTTATTTTAAAACTGACCTAAATTTCTCTTCATGAGCAAAGAAGCAATTGCAGAGATCTCGTGTTGTTCCCATGATTTAAGGATGCGAGTTTTACCAGGAAAAAACAAAGGCTGCGAGTTCCCTGACAAGCAAGGAAACTCGCCAAAAGACATGCCTACAGATCATGAGCTCACGCGTGACGGTTCGTGAACGAAAGAATGATTTGACTACACTTCTTCCCAACAAAAAATAAAAAATAAAAAATAAAAAAAAGGTAAACCACCGCTGACGTAAATGATATCCATCGCATTAGTGGTTGACCTAACGACAAAGACTTGCAAATTTATCCACATTCTCGTGAGTTGGCGAGGTTTGCCATGCCTTATCTCAAAACTGCGGCATCACTCGGATGTGCATGTACGCATTTATTAAACGTAAATAGGTTAAGACACAGCATCCGCCAACAAAACCTATAAAAGAAAATCCAATTTAAAGAAGCATGATTTTCCTCGTTGCGTACTCTGTAAAATAAATGAAAAATTAAAAAATTGAGTAATTGCTTTCAAATCAGATGACGATGTGGAGTTTTAAGCAGTTATGTCATGATGCAACATTAATGAGCAACCACAGATCAAGAAACAATTGTTCCAGTAATATCGTATGTAAGATGCTGCCAGAACACCTTCCCATCCCTCCCACATCAACCCCCGGAGGCAGCGGTTCTTAGAATTCACAACAACACGAGCATAGCTGACAAAGCGACCTCCGAGATCATCTCACTCTTTCAAACTCCATCTGGAAATACTGGAACCCAACCCAAATGGCTGCATGAGGCTGGGTGTTTTGTTTGCCTGAAGATATCGTCTCCACGGCTCAAGGGCCAGCACTTGGCCGGCAACAGACCATGGTCATCTCGTGAATACGTCGTGGTCGTTAGAAATTGGAATAGTTTGCTATTCAAATTCTATCCGCCATAACCTTCTGACAGTGTCCCGCACTTCCTCCTCTGAGGCTCGCTGCATCCGCCATCTGGGACCTGCCTAAGACTTGCCACCGATCATGTCCATCCCCTGTTTTAGCGTTGGATGCACCGTCTTCCTTCCCTGAGAAATCCTCTCTCCAGAGGACAATCGTCTTTTGGAGTCACCATCGATTGCCACAGCTGATTCAAGATCATCGATCGCCGGCGAAGGTGCCGCTTGGCAAACACAGGCTTTCTCCCTGTTCGCTGCCTTCGCTCATCCTATCATTCCCCAAACCTAATAAGGTTTCTAAAACTTTAATCATCCTCTCTATTTAAGAACTGAGACTGTTGGTTAATACCATCTCCGTATGCCAACCAATGGCACGAAAGCCATGGACTCGAAGTAGAAATAGAAATATGGAAAACATACTAGACTAACCCTATATTTGGTTGGAAACATAAGAGAAAAATGAATGAGAAAAATGAATGAAGTTTGAAGGATGGCCCATCATTTAGTTCAAAAATTAAAGAAAAAATGAATGAAAAAGTAGGATCGTCCATCTATCATGGTCTACCAATTTGTATCCTTCCAAGAAAAGATGGATGGAACATTGATGAATGAATTTTTATATTGATATAATTATTTTTTTATTAATTTTTTTAATAAAATTATAATATTTTTTTATTTTTTCATTCATATTATTTTTTTATATTTTTATATATATTATTAATCATATATTATTAAATTTTATTATTAATTATTTTAATTTTAATATATAATTTTAATAATTATAATTAAATGACTAGAATTATCTTCAATATCTCTATTTTTTATTTACTATTTTTAATTAATTATTTATATAATATTAATTAATTATTAAATTAAATTATAAATTAACTACTTATTTATATTATTAATAAAATTAATTATTAAATTAAATTATAAATTAATTAGTTATTTATATAATTAATTTATTAATAATTTAATTATAAAATATTTATTAAATTAAGCTAAATTAAAATTAAATATATATATAATTTTTTTATATAATTATAGATTATAATGATTATAAGTTTATACATTATTTATTTATTTAGTATAAATTAATATTATAAATTAATAATAATATTTTTTTCAAATGATAGTATAGTAAAAATGATATATAAATATCATCCATCCTTCCTTTCATTCCTTCTATACCAAATAGAAAAGAAAATCATTTCTATCTATCCTTCCATATTTTACCAAATATATAAAAAGATGGATGGATCTTTCATCCATCATCTATTTCATCTATTCTTTCCCCTCCATCCATCCTTCAATTTATCTTTCGTATCAAACAAAGGATGAATCGAATATAGAGATTTTTCATACTTCTCAAAAAGGATAGGACTACTCGGAGAGCAGCGCAGCATACCATACCACATAAGGCGGGCAATAGAACGAAACATAATGGTGTGGCATATCATGAGACACTACTACAGAATCGAGCTATGGCAGCGATTCGTAATCGCTGTTATAGTCTAAAAAATTTCTACTATAGGATATAGCAGCAGTTAGCTAATCGCTGCAACTGCAGTCGTCACCGTAGCTCTATGACAGCGGTTGTTGCAGCGATTATGAAAATCGCTGCCATAGACGTCTATTGCAGCGGTTTCCAAATCGCTGCCATAGGCTTATCTATGGCAATGATTATAGAACTGCTATGATAGATCGGTCTATGGCAACGGTTATGGAACTGCTACCATAGGCTTGTCTATGGAAGCGATTACGTAACCGCTGTCATAGATCTGATGCAATGGTTGACACATTGCCCACGATAGTAGTTGGCACGTCTATGGTAGCGATTGTAAAACCACTGCCATAGCTTCTGAATAATTAAAAAAATATAAAATTTTTAATATTTTATATATTTTACCTAACAAATGCAGAGATATATAACATAAAAAAATATTATAAAAATAAAAATATTTTTAAAATACTAAAATTTTATTATCGAATAAAATTTATTATAATATTTTTTAAAAAAAATTATACATCAAAAGTCTTCTAAATCTACATCATCGTCATCTCCGAGAGATGGAGCATGAGCTGGAGCTGGAATGCGCATCAACATATCCTCAAAGCCCATGAAGGCACCTCCAAAACGCATGCTGAGTGTTGACACCATGTCTCTCACGATGCCCTCCAGATGAGATGCGCGCTCCTCAGTCCGATCTGCCTACGTCACAGCATGATTTGCCCGTACCAATGCTACCTCCAGCTCCTCCCGACTGACAACATCGGAAGCTTGTGAAGAGATGCTCGCCTCTAACCAATAGCTGGTCGACATATGTTCGGGCCTGCATCGGATCCTCCAAGAGTGCTCGGGCCCCAAGACTTGAGATATATGGTCATGGGGGCTAGAGGTATCCGGGCCCTCACTCGCGAGTACATCTAACTGATCTTGTAATTGTAAATGCAAATAAAATTTTATAAGAAATGCTATAATACTAATCATATATACTAATATATTTAATACTTACAAAAATTCTTCGAATCGCAATGTTCATCGACCTACCCTTCTTGTCCGTATGGCTTGATCGAAAGATCTCACTACGGCAGGCATCACTCCATATCTCATCAACTATAACAATGAATCAGTTTATCAAAAATATGAAAAAAAAATATCAATTTAATTTATCTAATAAAATTTAGAATTCATTATCTCTCTATGTACATGACTGGCCATAGACTCACGGTTGAGAGTATGCGTATACTCCTGGGCTGTCGGATTCTTTTGGTTCTAATGGAAAGTAGCCTAACAAGTATTCAAATAAATAATAAATATTTAAAAAATATTTAAATATAACTTTAAGCATATTAAAAAATTTGAAAGTTAGTAATTTTACCTCAAACTTCTGACTCCTCTAATGTATAACCATCCTCTCCCACTGACTCGAAGGATAGTCCTGTATCCAAGGAACAAACTCCTCCAGAGTGTCTCGTCGGTGCTCGAACCATCCTCTATGGAGCTTGACCTTGTAGCCCTAATATAACTCCTTGATCTTCTTCAATCGGATATCTCGAGCCCTCTTGTGATCAGAAAAATCATACCTTCTTTACACAAAGTTATCAAAAGTCAATTATAAAATTATTCTAATCAAATATAGTGTAAACATATAAAATGCATAAATATAATTAAGATGCACTTACCCATATCTCCTTCCACATCTGGTCCCTGATAGTATCATCCATCAATCACCAGTCTCTGAGCTCTATAGGAATAATGTCTAACCACCTCACAAGCACTCCAAAAAAGAAATGCATCTTCCGCACGGTCTCTCCTACTGGCCTCCCCTCCAGATCATACTATACCATCACCTGATGCTGACGGTTCCACACATGCACCATACGTGTGGAACCATGAAATGTCCTATTGGATGATGCACCTGCAATGAAAATATGTTATGCAAATACATAAGTGTATAAATACTATATAAAAAATAAATAAATAATATAATAAAAAGGTACACTCAGATGCCGTTGGAGTAGCATGTATCGAAGATGTGAGTGATGGTAGAGGCTCAGATGTCAATGGAGTACTAGATGCTACTAGTGGAGTAGATACCGATGGTGGAGGTTTCTGAGCAGTCGATGTGGAGGTGGATGAAGTATGCTCTGATTGCTTCTCAGATGCTGAACTCCGCATAATCCGTCGAAAGGTAGGGGTGAAAGCTAGATGGCATTTTGGTGCCATCGTGACCTACAACGTTAATGAACATTAACCAATATAATATGTTGAACAATAATCAAAGATATACCTAGGTACTATCCGTATAGTTACATATAAATATACGTATACCAAAGATTATGTACACTAATCAATTGATGTATCTATCGCTATGCAATGCAATAAACAAAAGCAACAAGATAGGAATTCTCTTAGCGGTCGGGAGTTCTCTTAGCGATCGGTACGGCCCATGGCATGGTCTACCGGCATGATATAGCTCAAGACATGAACTATCGATACAGCATGGCATGGCACAGCCTACCAATACGACACGACATGGTCTAAGGCATGGCATGGTCTACCAGCATGGCACGACCTACGGCATGGCATAGCATGGCCTACCGACACGACTCAGATGCGGAGCTCCACGTAGTCATTTGAGGGATGAGGGTTGCAACCTCTGAACAATAAATTTAATATTTTGAACAATAATATTAGCAACACATCAATAAATAGACTCTAATAATTTATACCAGAATGTTGAAGTCATCGCCTAGTGGCATCTACAATATGGACATCACCATCGCTCCTGACGTATGTGTCTGAGATCTCGATAATATCAAGTAAGTTTTATCCTAGAGGAGCACTTTATATGCAAGGTCCAACATCGTCATCAACTTCGGTATCATCAAAAATATGCCTAGGCACCATCTTTATAACAACATCCCATTGAGGCTCTAAGGGATCACTAACGTAGAAGACTTGACTAGCTTGGGAGGCAAGTATATATGGTTCTTCAGTGTGGAGATAGCATTGCATGTTAACGAGAGTAAAATCACACTCATAAGTCTTCATCCCAGACTATGACAAGTTATCAAACCAATCACACTTCATCAACGCAATCCTCTCTTTAGAATAATAGTTCAAGATGACTATCTTCTCCATCATGCCATAATAGTTCAAATCCTCCGTACGAGGCTGTAAATCTCTCGAGCTAGCATAACACCCAATGGTGACACTCAACATGATGCCATTATTTTATGTTATCATATTTATGGACCTGCTATGAATATTAAATCTGTAGCTGTTAATGACGAACTATTTATACTCATGCACGGTACGATTAGAATCTATTGAAAAAGCACGTACTTCAGGGCTCACATCACTAAGCGACAATCTCCATACCTAATTAAGGAGATGACATCTAATTAGTAAACATGTTCAAATAAGTTGTATAAGAAAAGAATATATAATCACTTACATCACAAAGCACGCACTTTCGGATAATTCATATTTCTTACATAAGATTTTAGAGTTTAAATATTCCTCTCAGTAGGATACATCCATCGACAGAACACTGGGCCCCCAAGTGCAACTTCTCCCGCAAGGTGCATAGTAAGATGCATCATAATAATAAAAAATGATGGTAAAAATATCTTCTCCAGATCACATAATATAGTCACCGTCCTTACCTTCATTTTCTTCACGTCTTTCTTAAGCAACATCTTTGCACAAATATCTCTGTAAAAATTGTAAAGACGAATAACAATCATTCTGATATTTTTTGGTAACATGCGACGAATAGCTATTAGGATCAATTTCTACATCAGTACATGATAATCATGAGTCTTCAATCCCCCAAATTTGATATTTTTACTATTCATATGCTTTGATATGTTGCTTGAGTATCCATTAGGGATCTTTATGTTCTCCAACACACAAAAAAATATGGACCGTTCGGTGACATTCATAACATAGCATGCATGAGGGAGCCTCCACTGTTCTTTCTCTATCGACTCTAGATGAAGTAATCTCCTAATATCCCATTCTTTCAAATCAAATCGAGAATTCAAATCATCCTTAGTCTTATCTTTGATATTTAAGATTGTTGCCAATAAAAGCTCGCATACATTCTTTTTAATATGCATTATATCTAAACAATGGTGCAATAAGTTTGTCTCCCAATATAGCAAGTCAAAGAAGATGCTCTTTTTCCTTTAATTAAAGTGTGTCATCTTTTTTTGATCGACGCTTCTTTTTTTTACCATCAATCGGATCATTTTTTTTCAAATTCAGTACTGAGACCATCCAACTCTCTAAGTACATTACTTTCAGACATCCGACTAGGCACCTCATCTTCTTCAACAGTGCCATCGAAGGAGCGTGCATCCCTTCTATATGGATGGTTTCGATGGAGAAAATGTCGATGCCCTATATAGCTAAAGCTCCTCCGATGTATTAACCTTCAAGATCAAATATTTTTTCATAAATCAGACATGCTAGCTTACCTTTGGTGCTCCAACCCGATATTAGGGCATAGGCTGAAAAGTCATTTTTTTGTCCACAAAAGCACTGCGCGCATGGAGAATGACTCATTCAGTAAATCATCAAAAGTTGGAATACCTTGAATGCTCCATAACTATTTTAGCTCGATAATAAGAGGCTGCAAATAAACATCAATATCATTATCTACCTTCATCGATCCAGGGATGAGCACTGTCATGAAAGTAAAAAAATTTTTCATACACATTTACGGTGGAAGGTTGTAAACATGAATAAATACTGGCTACACACTATGAACGATATTCATATGCTTGAACGAGTTGAAATCATCGTACGATAAGTCCAACCTCATATTATATATCTTATGTGCGAAGTCAGGATGTAATTCATTAAACTTCTACCATGTCTCTCCATCGGCTGGATGCCTCAATGCATCATCTTTTGTTCAGTCCTCTTCATGCCATCTCATGTCCTTCATTGTTCTTGCCGATATAAATAATTTTTATAATCTCAAAATCAAAAAAAAATGCCACATCAACTTTTGAGGTACACAAGTCGATGTGCTGTCTTTATTCTATTTTCATCTTGACACACCGCACCTCATGCACTCATTTTGGTTGACATCCTCCTCCCAATAAAGCATGCAATCATTGGGACATGCATGTATCTTCGATGCCTCATAATTATTCTTCAGAATTTATGCATCGTTTAAAAGAATATTTTTTAAAAGCTCTAATAAGTAATTCACTCCATTATTACTGAATCTATTAGAATATTTTGCATGATACAATCAGATTAAGAACTTCAGCTTCATCATCTTTTCACATCCGGGATACAACAGAATATTAGCATCCTTCATCAACTTACGAACCTTCTCTATATCCTCACTATTTGTCATTCCATCAACCACAAGATCAGGCATGGACATAAATGCACCATCATTATGGCCAACGAATGAAAAAATATCATGAATCATTTGTTCCACTCTTCCGACATGTTGATCGCCTTCTTGCGGTCTGCCCTCACCATGTTGGTCCCAATAAATTTTATAACTAGCTTTAAAACCATAAATAGTGGGGTGATTATTTACATCTTGATGAAGTAGCCACGGTCCATCCATACACTTTTTATAAGGACATTGGATCAGTCCATGATTTTCAAATTTTTCTATAGCAAAATCAAAAAAAATTTGAAGTCCAGCCTCATATTCTAGAGCCTACTAAACTTCATCCACCCCTTATCCATTTTAAAAATGATGATATTATAATTAAATTATTTATGAAACTTAAATTATATACTGATATATTATAAATAAATATGTAATAAATGCATCTTATCACCAACTAATAGGTAAAGATAGGTCCTATCTCATTCAAAAATTATATTAATTCTATAAGTTCAATACAATAATCAAACGATATGCAACAGAGATCGAATAAAATTTTGACAGTATTTTTTCTTAGTTCTTCCATGTAGGGAGAACAAAAGAGAAATATTATCCAAAATTTTATTAAAAATTTTTAGTATATCATTTGATTACTGCAACTACCTATAGAATTATCTATAATTTTTAAATCATCTAAATTAGACAATCAATTGATCATTGCACATAATTCTTTCATCCGTACAATTATATATAATTGTACGGATGTCGAAGATGATGTACACTAATCAATTAATGGGTCTATCGTTATGCAATGCAATAAACAAAAGCAACAAGATATAAACATTCAAAAAATATTATCCAATAAATTCTACAACATGAATTGCATTCATAAATAATTAAGGATGAGCAATAGTCATAGATCCGATCTCTTGTGCAAACCTAGGTGTTAATCTAGAAATCTGAAAGATGAACGAAGTAGATGATTACGGTACCTTAGGGCTTAAAGTTAGAACCTTAGAGAGACATATCAAATTTCATTCGCACCCATCGAGCCAACTCGCTTAGATGTTGAGCCGGCTCCATGCCTGAGATAGTCGGATCCATGCCTGAGACATCCGACTCGGATCCTCCCCCAGTCGGCTCGATCTCGACCCAAGCCAGCTCGACTGCATATTCGAGCTGACTCTGCTATGTGCCATCCCTTGTTGTTGGCTGTCTCTATCCTCCCCTCATCTTTTCGATTGCCCGTCTCCCACTCCATCTCCATCGCCAACGAGGTCGGATCCCCTCCCTGATCCCTCTCTTCCTCTCTCGATCTTCCTCTCTCAATCTCATCCCTCGCTAGCAAGGTCGGATCCCCTCCCTCCCTCTCTCCCTCTCTCGATCTCCCTCACTGGCAACGGCAGCGAGGCTGAACTCCTCCCTCTCTCACTCTCTCGATCTTCCTTACCGACGAGACCGAACCCCCTTCCTTCCTCTCTCTCTCGATCTCTCTCGCCAACGACGACGGTGAGGTCGGACCCCCTTCCTCTTATCTCCTTCTTTCTTTTTTAGTTTCGGATCCCAAAATTGGGTCCGAATACCTGGGATCCATTAGGGTCCGGAATCTGGTACTTCAAGTACAGGACCCATAGGGTATTCAGGATTTGAGTCTGGTACCGGTATCAGTAATTAAAATCAGGATTCCAGATCTTGAATATCTAGGTTCTCAATCCAAACCTCGACTCTATTGATAGGTCTACTTCTAGTGATTAATAAATAATACTATAAAATTAAAATAAAAAATATACCTACGACTATAAAGAGAGAGATCGCACCAAAAACTCCAAAGGATCATCGACGATGGTGCTGGAGGAAGATGACAGCACTAAAGATAATCTACGAAATAATAGCAAAGATAGTGAGATAGAGAGAGAAGAGAGAGAAAGAGAAAGAGGAAAGAGAGAGATGGAGAGGGGGCCCAGAGGGGCATGTGATGCGGAGGGGGAGGGAGAGCTGGGCGGTCGGGGAGGGAGGGCAGGGCAAGGGGGATGGATGGGGGGGAGGGGTAGGATGGGGTCGGGGATGGGGAGGGTAGCGATCGAAAGGGCGTCGCAGGAGGCGGTCGGGGATGGGGAGGGTAGGGGGGTGGTGGCCGGGATGAGAGGGCAGGGGGAGTGGCCGGGGATGGGAGAGGGCAAGAGGCGGGGCAACATCGGGGATGGAGAGGCGGGGGGCCGCAGCTGAGGATGGCGAGGCGGCGGCAGGCGACGGCGTCGGGATGGGGGGCGAGGGCGGCGATCGGGAGGCGAGGATGGGCGGTCGGGGATGGGGAGGGCGAAGGGCGGGCGACCACATCCGGGGATGGGGAGGGCGGGCAGCCGTGGTCCGAGATGGATGGAGTCTCACTGACGATAGAGAGGAGGGGAGAGAGAGAGCACGCACGAAAGAAAAGAAAAATTAAAAATTTTTAACCTAACCTACGACAACAGTTTTCAAACCGCTGCCATAGATCTATAGCAGCAATTTTTAGTAACCGCTATCATAGGTTGAAAATATTTTTTTTTTTTAATATTATATAATTTTAAAATTTAATGCTTATCTTCATCGTTCATTATCTAAATAATTACCATCAGAGTATCGTCATAAAAGATCACCTCGATCCGATGGCCCTAGCTTCATCGATCAAAAAAATTCGATTTCAACGATCACCAACGACGATGTGATGACTGATAGATGGAGACTTTCGATCAATCCAAAAATCTGCAATGATGATCTTGGTGATATTTGTAGCATACTATCAAAATTTTACTTCAATCAGATATCGTTATCATGGTCAATTTAGTATGGAATGATTTCGATTGTTAAATTAGAAACAAGCGATCAAAGAACTAAACGGCATCCGATTACGAGATAATTTTTTAGTTAAATAATCTTTACTATAATTTTAATCATTTTATATGGCGATGATAGTAAAATTTAAATTATTTTCGTATGAACTATTCACATTAAGTAGATATTGCAAAAGCACGAGTATATATATATATATATAACAACCAATGGAGTTTAAGAATGATTATCAGGCAACGTATAGTTATAGATCGTTCTTAATCTCACGAGTTAAATTTTATAATCATTACTATAAAAAATGATTAAAGTAGTAGCCAAGATCATTTATAAAAAAAATTATCTCATAATCGGACACCATCGGTCCTTTGATCACTCGTTTATCATTTAACGGTCGAAATTAATCTATATTAAATTGACCAAGATAACGATATCCGATTGAAGTAAAACTTCGATAGTATACTACAAACATAACTGAGATCATCGTTGCAGATTTTTAGACCTATCGAAGGTCTTCATCTATCAGATCATTGCATCGTCATTCATGATTGTCGAAATCAAATTTTTCTTATCAATGAAGCTAGGACCATCAGATTGAGGTGATCTTTTGCGACGATACTCTAATGATAATTATTTAGATAATGAACGATGAATATGGATATTAAATTTTAAAATTATATATTATTTTAAAAAAAATAAAAAAAAATATTATAGTGGTTATAAATAACCGCTACCATAGATCGACGTATAGCAACGCTTATCAGGAATCGTTGTTATAGGTCGAATCTATGGTAGCAATTTATTATAACCACTGTCATAAATTGGATCTATATTAGTGATTTTTTGTAATCACTGTCATAAATTCTATTACAGTGGTTTCGAAAATCGCTATCATTATATGTGTTGTCGTATGCACTTTTTATAATAGTGAGAAACTTAGTACAGTCGATGCATTATAAACTAACATTGCATGCACAATAAACCAAGAGGAAGGAAAACAATCAAATGAATAATAACAAGGTCAAATGATAGCCATCATAATTTTTTTTTTTGAGACATTGAAATTCCTATAATGACATTTTTCTGAGCAAAAAACAATGGCAAGCCCCTTCAAATTTCATAATAAATGAAAGGAAAGAATAAACAAAAAAAAAAATTAAAAAAAAAATAGAAATCTATAAACCTAGTGCAAGGACGGCCCAAGCTCTGCATAAAATTCTTTGCAGACTGACGCAGCATTAACGGCCAGAAACGGCCAATCAATCAACACGATATTCAAATCACATCGGATGCACCGATCAATAAAATCTTGGAATCTGAGACTCCTCACCCGCGCTCCCTTACCACACGCCTTGCCCTTAACCTTTTGTTCTTTGTTTTATGTTTTTTATTTTTTTTTCAATGATGCAAATGAACTCAACCCATTTTAGACAGCGGTGCCCGGCTTCATCTCACGCTGGCCAGATAAGAGTAAAGAAGCAATGCGTAGAGCTCTTTTTCATACTAAAATAAATTTAAAAATTATTTATTTAAATAATATAAATTTTAACTTATTTTTTAAAATAATATAAGAAAATAAAATATTAATAAAAATGATGATTTTTGTCCGATAAAATACCATCCAAAATAACGTTTATAGATCCTCCGATCTCAGTCAGCATTCCATATGAAATAAAAAAAAATAAAAAATAAAAAAATATCATCATGGATGATGCTTTTAAAAATGTCATCCCAAATGTTGATTTTAGGCCAGTAAACCCCACCTCTGGCCCACTTTCTTCCGACTTTCTTCTCTCCAACGAATCATCCTCATACCGAACTTCCCGACCTCCTCTCTTCAACGCCACTGCCACTCAGGTTCTCTTCTCCTCTCTCCCCTTTCTCTCCCATCCGATGCCCTCCATGCCTCCTGCCATGGCCATCCACCCTCGCCCACTGGCCATCTTTCCACTACAACCTTACCGCACCCACCCCCCTCCCCCCCCTACATTTCCCCCACCCATCATCCCCCTCCTAGCCGAGCTCTACCCCACCACACTTCCTTTCCCTCTCCCCACGACCCTTTACCACTGCCCCCACCATAGCCCCCTTACCCCACCCACCCCCTCCCACCACCATCATCATCCTCTATTTTTTAAAAAATTTAATTAATTAATTAATTAATCTTAAATATATTTATATTGATTGCTATGTTCATATTGGAGTTAGGTCCAGACATGATTTTTTATAAATTTATCAGACCTAAGTACGATCCAATACCTGAAAAGAATTTTCAGACTGGATTCGGTTAGGGATAGTATCCGACCCATTTTCATATTTGCTACATTCTTAGAAATGAGCTTAAACTTGAATTTTTCTAAAGTCATCGGACCTAAGCCCGATCCGATGCCTGAAGATAATTTTTGGATCGGATACGATTAGGGATAGTGTCCGATATATTTCTAAGATTCATCTTTTTATTTTAAATATATTATATTGCATAAAAATATAGATCCATCTTTTGATTAATGTACATAATCTATGACATTCGCACATTGATATATTTTTATACGGATGGAAGAATTATATACATTAGTCAATTGATTGTTCAGTATGGACAGTTTGAGAATTACAATTAATTTTATAAGTAATTACGGTAATCAAACGATGCACGATATGGATCGAGAGAAATTTTAAATAGCATTTTTCTTTCATTCTCTTCCCATGTGAGGAAAACTAAGAAAAAATACTGTCGAAATTTCTCTCGATCCGTATCGTGCATCATTTGATTATTGTAATTACCTATAGAATTAATGTAATTTTGGAATGGGATAGGACCTAACTTTATCTATTAGTTGATGATAGGATACATTCATTATATAAATTATTTTATTAAAATAATTAATAATATTAAATATTTTAATTTTGATATTGTCATAGATTTTCTATGAGAAAATGGCTAGTGCTCAAATTCGTTTACTATTGTATTACGATGGCATAATAGAAAATGGTATGAATAGCGTGCAGTATAGTCAGCCTGCGAGCTATTGAGGACCTTCCTGAGAAAGTCTAAGTGGCAGAAGCCACCACGATGTCCTTGTGGAACCTAGTATATTTTGGGCTTGTACTATGATTTTTTTTTATACTATATGATTTCTTTTTAGTAGACATGATATTATTATTTTATCTTATATTATTAAGTATTATTTTGATCGGAGACTACTTAAGATGTTTTGTCAGTTTAATTTAAAGTGTTAGGATTTGGTTTCATGTTATGTTTTCTGATGACAAGTCGTGCAGCTTTTTTCTTCTACCTTCATCATGTAATATACCCACATTGATATTTATTTTTTAATTAAAATATATAAATTAATTTTTTAAAATATATACTATAATATCTCATAATTTAATCACATTATAGAAGTCTCGCTATCTAAGCATGGCTCGGCGCTTTTTTTGCGACTGCTTTGATTTCATTCTCCGTGAATAATGGCAGAGGTTGACATCAAAATATTAGAAGAATAAAATAATAATTTATTAATAATTTTTTAAATAAAATATTTTATAATAAATAATAAAATAAAGATATATAAAATCAAAATATTATAAAAAATATCAATAAATATTTAATTTTATGCATAAACAAAGATAAATAAATTTATTAGATATTAATTAGATGTTCTAATTTTTATTAATTTGTTATTAAATTTAAATATAAAAATATATCTAAATAAATATTATCTTATTTATTTTTATTTATGATTAATATTATATTTCAAAATGAAGGCTAGCAAGAGAGAAATGGCATTAGTGGCATGGAAATGACATAGACATTGGCATGCTAAAAGGGTAATTTGAAATATTCTATTACTTGTAATAGAGGATCCAAAAATAGACATTTGGAGTGAAGGAATTGGGGTACTCATCTCAAAGCATCAAACATTTAATCAGTTTAGTATTTCATATACCGACCATACGATTCATGATATTTTAAAAAATATTAAATTATAATTTTTAAAATATTTATTAACTATATTAATATTTTAATGGATGGGAGAATCATAGCACGTTGATTTTGAAGCCTCAATGATAATAAGTAAAAAAAATTTTAAGGTAAAAAAAAAAGATAGCACGGGATGGATGGCAGCGTTTTTAGAAACTGATATTTTTAAAATCGATATTTTAAATGGTGCGATTCAAAATAGTATTTTTATTTTTTTTTATGATTGAGGGCTAATTGGGCATAAAAAAATATTATCATGAATGATATTTTTTACCTATAAAATCATCATCCATGATGCCATTTTAGTCTTTTATATTATTTTAATAATTAAATTAAAATCCGCATCGGTTAAGTAAATAAATTTTAAATTCATATTAATACGGAAAAGAGCTCATCGCGCTACGAGCTGCTTGACAAGCACTAGAAACTTACCCACGTCAAGTCATGACGCGATGAGAGATAAACGGCCTTGAAAGCAGTGACTGTAAACAAAGTAATGATTAACCACATCAACTCCACTTAATGCTACCACGCGTGCTCATTACACCACCAGTTGAGACAAACAGCAAATCCTTGCAAATTTATCCACACAGGCACGTACTTAAAAAAAAGAATATTGCGTCATGCCACATTGCAAAACTTTGATATCATACATCTAAATAGGCTGCCCAAGTCACAATTTGCCAGCAGTTTGATACAAAGTCCGATTGGAAGAAGCATTTACATTCGAATCGGAAATTGATTTTGTGCAAATTTAAGTAAACATATCGCAACTGCAACACTAACGAGCAACTAGAAGGTCAAGCAACAAGTTGCTCCAGTAACATCTCCAGTTGTTTTTGAACAGATAGTCACTGGCACTTTAACTGAAATTTGAGTCTCATTTCTATACTCCATTGCCCAAAAGAATTCATTCTGTCTCAATATTGCAGGCATTTTGGCATTCATCAAATTACCTTGCCCTAAGCACCCTGCAAGCCTTTCCCCTCTTGGCTGGTCGTTCCTACAATTGACAGAATCAAGTGAGTAAAATTATAACAATTCCATACAGGAAAACTAGGTCGATTCAAGATGGAAAAGATCCTCAGTTATTGAAGGAAAAAAGAACCAACAATTTGCAGAAATCATAAAAAAAACTTTATAACAAGAAAGGGCTCCAAAAGTTTCATTCTCAAAAATAATTTATTACAAGATGGTTCACTTCTTTTGCCTATAAAATGAAAATTATCTGTTGTTCGTTTGAGAATTACTCTAAGATGCACTAAGAATGCATAAAGGCATCAAGCAATCTGCTCACATTACATGATTCCTCTTCTTAAGATGGGATGTGGAATAATAAAATATAATTTAGCTGCAATTTTTCTATTGATTTCAACTATGGTTGACATTAAGCATTTTTATGGTAGTTGATTATAAGATTATGTTATGAGCAGCACAACAATCTAAAAACTATTCCATCCTCTGTATTGTACTTGCAAATATGTAACCCATCTTTTTCTTAAACCCAAACAGAGCATAAAACAATCCCTACCAAGAAGCAGATCTTCAACAAGGGCATATTATCAGAATGATGGTGGATGAAGAAAGTGACTTGTATGATTCTGAGGGTGGTGGATGATCAAATCCTGCACGGCTCAAGGTGCTGCACATGTTTTAATGCATTTTTTTGAATCAAAACAATGCCATTAGAAGAGGACTATTTCTTGCTTCAAGGCATGAGATTAACCAACAAATTGGTAACAGACTACTTCAAACAAGGAGTTTTCAATACTTAGTTGCATTATACAGCTTGCATGCAAATCAGAACTATCCGAACTTCCATGTTGTCACATCTTGAAACAGAAAATCACATGATTTCCAGGAAAAAAAAAATGAAAGCAGTTTCCATATGCAGATGATATTAATATATATTTGAATATTTTAGATGACTTTGCCCACATTTAGCCAAGACATTAAAAAAGAATTTACATGCAAGAAATCATAGACCTGCATGATACCTAATTCCATTTCCAAAACCCTATTTACATCTCTCCATGTTAGAATAAAAGAATCATAAATTACAATTAAGTTTGTAGCCCAAATTTTAAAAGTAAACCACGTAAGTGCACAGAGAAAAAGGAGGGACCAATGACAATTACTTGGGAACCATCCATATTGGCATGACAAAAGGAGAGTTCCAAATACAGCTGTTGGCCATCGTCATCCTCATAACCCTACGTGATCTGGAGCACTTGTAGCTGAAAAGGTTTGGCTCTTTGCTGGCCTGTACTTGAGGAATCCTGGAACTAAACCTCACCCACATCATTGCAAAAGGGTCCTGGGATCAAAAGACCCCACCCCTCCACCAAGGAGGTTTTCATGAGAGATCAGGGCTGCAATTCTAGGATGCCCCAAGCTCCCCTCCTTTCCTATCCTTCTCCCTACAGACCTCTTACCAACTTCTGAATTAGGGTTTCATCTTCTACCTCCATTCTAGGGAAGATGAGCTAACTGTTTTAAAAGACAATTGGGTGAATGCTTGGGTCTTAGTTTAATTTTCATGAGAAAGGGTTCTTATTGTGATTCTTCTCTCACCAAACACAGCTAGAGAGAGAGACGGACAGAACACAACACCATCAAGACCTAGACCTACACAAAAAGAAACTAGAATGCCCATATAATTTTACAAAAAGGGTTTGAATAAAATGCACATAAATACAAGCAAATGAGGGACGAAATCTCATCTAATGAGCAGGGAGACACTTATAAGCAGACATGAGAATACATGTAAAACCCAGGCGTTCATGAGAATGAAAACCATTCTCAGCAAACTTCTCTTCCAACTAAGCAAATAGCTGCAAAGGTGAGAAAAGGGAGAAGGGACATTCTTCACATTGCCACTTTCGAACAAAAAAAAAAAAAAAATCTTATTCGGAAAAATCCGAAATCCATTTCCTAGTACACATTTGATTGGACAGTTTTTCAAACCTAAATTACAATCATGAGCTTTCAAATGGAATGTATCTGCAGAATATATCCTTGAAGCACATCAATAAGAAGCATGAAACCCATAATCTACTCCTCGATTCAACTCAGGAAAGATAGCAGGCGGTATTTAAAGCGAGAAAAGTTCAAAAATAATATTTGCACATGCAAATGCCTCAGCAGCCAGCTAAGAATTGGCTAACATTATAAAATTAGATGAAAAATGCTTGTATATGCTCAAGGTACTTGCATTGTAGTAAAACCTCATGGTTATGGTTACAGTATTTTCGAATCCCCAAGTCCAAATATATGATGGACAAACAATGTAATCTAGCTTCTGCAATTGTAGAAAATCAGTTCAATAAACATGAATAAATCAACAATCAATGGACTGAAAAGTTATTTTTTGTTTACAAAACTTATGCCCTTTAATAGACAGATATGTAACACATGCATATGTGGATCTTGTAAGTCTCCAATAAATCCAATAGGTAAGCTAGATTATTAAAGAGGAGTACCAGAATTGGCAGAAAAGAGATGAATCAAATATGCATCTTGACCAAGATTATGATTCCAGAAAGATGTAAAATGCATAAACACCTCATATTTTCCATATTTTAAAGTTACTTTTCTCTCAACTGCTAAGACTGACCATCAATAAGTGAATTTTTACATCGTCATACGCTAGTGAATATAAATATGCAAGACAAATATAGTCACCTCATCAGATGGATCTGCATGACTTGCTAATAGGGAGTGTGCCTGCAACTGCTGCAAAGCTTCCTGAGTACTGGATGTGTCAGGAGCCTATCAGGAAGAAACATATGATGAAACATGTCATCCAAAATAGTGCATTGTAGCCAAATTCAAATACAGCTAAAACTTTACCTGTCTGGAACCCAAAGGCTCTGATGGTGCAGCTGCATTATCAGACAACTGCTCATCAAGAAACCTCTTATGCATAGCCTCCATTCTAGCTATCATCATGGTCATCTGAGTTTGCATCTCAGTATATTTTTGCTCCATGGCATTCATTTTCTCCTTCATCATGCAAACCTCCTCATCAGCAGCCTTCTTAGCCTCTGAAACCATTTTCATGGCTTCACTGCCGGTTGGTCGTGGGCCATAGATATCAGAGGGAGAAGGACCCAACCCATATGTCCGCAGACGGCCAGGCTATCCCATGACCTGAAAGAAGACAAAATCCCAGTCAATGCTACCATGTGAGCTCTTAGCTTGCTGTCTTGCTTGTTCATGAAGTTGTGACTGCAACAAAAGACAAAGTATTCAAATAATGCAGTTGAACAGGTAATAAGCTAATGCCCAAAATTTCAAAAAGAAGCCGTGGTATGGATATAGTTGTGAATAATTCAAATATGTTTGTATGTGCTTACACGGATCACTCTGTCTTTTTTCTTTCTTTCTTTCTTCTACTTTCTTTTTTTCTTTTTTCCTTTTTTTTCTTTTTCTTTTTCTTTTTTTTTTTTTGTGGGCAGGTGGGATGGGGGGTGTGTTGGGGTGGAAGAGTTAAATTGAATAGAAATTTGCAGTTTTAGATGCTTAAACATGCAATTGCCTCCAGCGAAGCCTCATCTACAGGCTGCCCATCTTTGCGTGTATGGGTCAATTCAAAAAGCTCTGCCCGAGATAGCTCCAGCCCATCAGGCCTCTTCACCCGCTATTCATGTAAACAATGATGAATTTATGAGTTATGATGTAAATCTTTTTATATGAATGGCGTGCATACAGGTATAGTTTTCACAAAGTACACAAGCTTACCTCCTCTTCACGTAGTGCAAAGCTCTTTGTGCCAGACGTATGGCCAAATCTCAGATGCACACGATTAGCCCTGTTGGTATTACTATGTGCCTACAAACAAAGATGCAAGCATAATTATCATGTTTCCATTTCAGTGTGAACAAGAAGAAAAAGGTAAATATAGACTTTGCCTTTCCATCAGAACAAATGATCATGTAAGGCATCAAAGTTTGTTATCATCTTGGAAACAAACATTATATTGTATGTGCCACTGGTTTCAGAATTCATGATAATCAGGCAGAAACCTTCAAATATTGTTATGTGAAGATATCGCTGAAAAAAATAGATGGAAGATGTGTTATACAAAAAGACACCAGCAAATTATAATATAGATGACAAGATTTTAAATTTATATAAAACTTCCAAACATAGAATATCATTGATTTTATGCTAAGATTTTAACCAGAGAAATAGAAAAACCTAATGCAACAATAAGAATTTAACTGTCAATTTAATGAGAATTGCTTTAATAAAATAGCAATATTGCAAATATAATTTATACAGGTGATGTGTTACTTCTTCTTGTTCCTAATCTTGTAGCCAGAACCGCCAGTTCAAAAGGGAGCAACTACTCATCAGTTGTGTAACATTTTTGCGTGAAATTTCAATCTGACATCATCACTTCTCTAAGCTTTCTGCTTATTTTTTTTTGAGGTTGATCAGGCCATCATGAAATATGTGGAAGGTAAAGAAAAGAGCATAAAATAGACTGAAAGCATTAAAGAGAATTTGAGAAAGACCTTCAAAGAATATAGGTTTTCATGGGCAATGGTGAAGTAGGAACAATTAGGCCAATTATGAGACTGTAAAGCAATAGCTGCAAGCTCAATTTAAGATGCTTAAATTCATAGTACCTTGGCAGGAGAAAAGAGGCTACTTGCATAAAGATAAGCACAGGTTTTTGAAGACAAGCACCACTGGTGCACAATATACAATCTACAAATCTTTGTTCCTCGAGTCACCAATTATGGGCCACACATCTTACTACTTCCACATCCAGTAAAATGGATGTGTTGACCCTTGCCATTTTAGCTTGACACTAGCAGCTGGAGGAAAAGGATGCAAATCATCAGAAGCTACCCTAAAGTATTATCGAGAAAATCTCATGTCAAATGGTGGTAAATCTAATTGATGAATGACCTGGTTGAGGTTTACTTGGAAGAAGACTTGGTTTCACATGATGCCAACAATGAAGTATGATCTGCCTTTAGTTTAAAATGGTTTCTGCATGATTATTTTGCCATTTTGTATATACAAAAGATAAAATATCCTCAATTGTGAGATTAAATATTATAAATCTTTTAGGTTAAAAAAATATATTGTATGTATTAATAAAGAAAATACCGATGTCATTCCTCATGTTTTTCAGGGAACATAACAGCAGACAGAATCTTCTATGTTTTTAAGGGAAAATAACAATAGACATTTAACTGAAACGTATGACCCACCCATGAAACAAAGCTAGAATTGAAGTGAATGATAACATATATATGATAGTTAAAAGACATGGAGAGAAGAATGAGGAAATTGTTTGTTAATGCTTTTTCTTGACAGGATGTCCAATAACACTTGTTAGTATCACACATTCTTTTATTGACATTCCAGTGTGATATATCAATTCTATCATCAGAAAGAACGCCCAACACTCAAGTTACTAGATTCTTTGAATGCAGGACAAGGCAACTCAAACTTTCAGTCCTCTGGCATTTAACTTTCATTCTAAATTTTTTTTGACAAAATATAGCACTCATCATACGTCAAAATAGCAAGCAGAAGGACTAAGATAACTGTAAATTCATGTTTCAACTTAATGACGAAATGGAACAAATTCAAAACAAGAATTACTTGTAAATATCTACCAGATGGTAAGGACAAACAGTTCAAAAGTTGCACAGAATTGGAAAATTTTGCCAGAGGGGGGATCAGCAAAGAGCCATTTTCTTAGGAATCAGAATGCTAGTTAGTAAGAAACCCCAATTACATTAATAAGTTAACAATAATGACAACTAACAAAAATATATGCATATACACAAACTCATTGAATCACCTCATGTAACCTACATAAACATTCAATAAATTTCAACTCAAACCTTCCCCCTTTTAGAGCTGCAATATGCCACGAGAAATGGCCACTGATCTGTTACAACCATCTTATCACAATCAGCAAGCCACTCCTCATCAGTCTTGTGAGTATCATAATGGGCAGCCTTTAACTCAGCTTTCCAGTTCCTCCATTTCGTACCCAAGGACTTCAAGACCCAATCTTTACCAATAGGGTCAATGTCAAACTTCAACTACATAAAACATTAGAAATCACACAATCAAATAATGAAGAAAAAAATGATGAATGAAATATTGTGCTTTTGATACCTCAACAAGCTGCCACATCTTCTCCTTAGATCCATGTGGCATAGCCCTCCAATCAATAAAATTAAGGGGCGCCAAGTGCCCATCTCGTGCTATGGTACCCAAGAAGTTGCTTAGCTTTGCTGCCTTCCAGCCAATAGGCTGGCCAAGGTTGTTGAAAGCAACACGTATGCGCTGACCCTCAGGACTGTTCCATACATCAAGGCACCGTGTAGGACCTCGACCCTTCGTTTCCTGGCAGAACCTATTCTAAAGGAGAATAATTAAAAAATAGACATCATAAAACAAAACGGGCAGCACCAAAGTTGATATGAAGATCACATATGTCAAAGTAGTGAAATTTTTTTAAAAAAATGTATGTTAGCAGCATACAGGAATCTTTTAAAGTAGTCAACAGTGGATGGGACATAGAAAGATACCAAACTATGTTAGGAACTATGAGCATGTTCTTTAGTTGTTCAACACATTGCAAGAGCTATAATGAAGATCATGAGCTATTCTCAAGAGATTTCATGGTTTCCAATAGAATGCATCAGCGACAGGATCCTAACTCTCAACATATGGGGCTATAGAGACCCATCTTTTTGCATGGCCTAAACACCCTGAAGATGCAGGCCAATTTGTTTTAGGGATCAGCTTGGACTCTACTCTGTCATGCACCCAAAACATTAATAATATATATTTCAATCAGATTTCCATCTTTCATCTGACCAAGATTATCATAGTAAAGTTACCAAATAGTTAAATGACAACAGTAACACCTTGCTTATAATTAATTAGGCAAGTATCAAGATGTTTGCAGAAAAAGCTAAAAAAAGGCAACGAATTAACTAGATAACATTTGAATGAAAAGGTTCTGAGCACTCGTTACAAGCACGATCTTCATATATAGGGCTTTCGTATGAATACTAAAGGTTTGTAATGAAAACATTAACCAAGCAATAAATACATATCGTAACTCAATGTCAAAATAGAAAAAAAAATACCAGTATCACCACCATCCCATGGCCAGGAGGCTTGTGGTTCTCTAGAGCTTGGCTCAGCCAAATGCATCTGATCTAGTTGGCTGGAATTCATCTGGGTCAGCTGCATCTTATCTGGCTGGCTGGAGCTAAGCTGGAGCAGTTGCATCTGCTCTGGCCAAGTGGAATTCAGTCGATCCAGCTGCATCTGATTTAGCTGGCTGAAGCTTGGCTGGTCTGACTGTATCTGTTCTAGCTTGTTGAAGCTTAACTGCACTGGCTGTGCCAGATCTGACTGGCCAGAGCTTGGTGGAGCTGGCAGTGACTGATCCAGATAGCTAGACCTTACCTGGGTCTGATGCAGCTGGCTAGAGCTCTGCTGGGGTGAGTGGGTCTGAGGTGGCTGGCTGGAGCTCGACTGTTGTGATTGTGTCTGATGGGGTTCACTGGAGCTCCTTTGAGGCAATTGAGTTTCATATGGCTGGATACACCTCAACTGGGCCAAGCTAGGTTCATCATGTGGGTAAAGTGGCTAGCTGTTGGCTGGTGAGGACTGCTGGATCTGCTGGCTTTGTGGCTGGTTAGGACCCGACTGATCTTTTTGCTGCAGACTAGCATTCCTGGCCATAGGACCCACCAGGCACCTAGGTGACTGTTTGTTACTCATGGTAGAGCACGTAAGAGGTGGTGAGTCTGCATGGGGGTCATTAGCAGATGCAGAAGTCAAGAAAGCTTCCCCATGGAAAATCCAATGGTTATAATTCCTCATAAAGCCATCATGTGTCAGATGCTCATGCACATCTTCTCGATTCTTCCAATAACAGTTGTTGCATTTTCTACATGGGCAAAGGATAAGCCCCCTCTGTGCTGCTTTGGCAAATGCAAAATCGAGGAATTGACCAACTCCCTCCAAGTATGCATCACTCACTCTATGTTGTACAATAAAGCATGAAGAACAGATTAAAATAATGCATCCTAAGCATGGGCCACAACACTTGGGAAGACAAAGAAACAGAGGTACCTTGATTGATGAATCCAACTCTTATCCATAGGGATGTTTCTCAGCTGCTTCAAAAGGCCAATGTGGGCATGACCATATCATATCTGGAGACAATGTTGGAAACAAGATAATGAAACTACAATCACTCAAATTTTCCAGAAAGCTGTAGAAGGAATACTCTCAATGTTCTCATTCAGCAAGGCACAATGTTGATATGTCAGAACTAACAATTGATACTATGATACCAAGAGTAATAAAACACAGAGCATATAAGCAGACTAAAGAGCGTGCTTTCAAGCAAAACATAACCTTAGACAAAGCCAACTACATTCCATTGATCACTCCGTTGTATAGAATTTAAAAAGTCTTCTCCCACCAACACGAAGCAAACCCTCTTTTAATAAATCAAAATCCCAGGTGAAGAAGTGGGCATAAGAAAGCTTTGTGATGAGAAAGATATGGAAGCAAAAAAGATGGCAAACGATAAGGTAAAAAAGAAAGAAAGGGGCGGACAATTCTATAACTGCATACACTTACTTCAGGTGAGCTACTCTTCTATTCCAACACCAGACTATTCCATCTTCTTCTCCCTTGTAACCCACGACCTCCTCTATACTTCCTGCTCTTGAAACCTTCAATGTTAAGTGATAACCATCATGATAAGCAGGTAACTCAAAGTCTCAAACAGTTTCTTCTCATCTTCTTTGGAGGTTTGCATAAGCGATTTATTTGAAAAAGAAGTGGAAGACAAGATTCCAATTTCTTGTAACAATAATTACAGTGATGACTGAAGATGAAGTTTATGTTCCATCAATTGATGATGTTTCACAGCTTGAACAGATTTCCTTAGCATGAAATTTTGAAGAATGAAAAAGCCTTAGAGAATAAACATGCGGATGAGTAGAGATGGAAACAGCCGAGTTTGGGCCAAGCAAATCCAAAATTTTCAATAAGCCCAACCCAAATCATTGCATACTAAATCCATGACAGACCACTTCCAGCCCTAATGATTAGCAACAGAAATCAATAAATTCATGAACCTATAAATGAACATTTAAAAGCTTATGAAGATCCCTTGTTGATATTCCTCACAAATAACCATCAATTGAAATATTGCAAAATCCTATGGCCGTCTTCAGGAGACTTTATCATTTATCATTTGTAAAAGTTAAAGCATAAAGTGGATGGAGTATTTTCCCTCATGATGGTTTGAATGCATAACCAACAAAAGCTACACTAATCCAAATGCATGAAAATGTCCTTATCAAACCTTTTAATCATGGCAAGGATGCAATAAGACATTACATAGAGTGAGATCAACATTATTATTTCATTAATATAAGCTTTATTTTTATCAGAGTCCAGGGTTAGCTCCTGAACTCAAGGATGAGTTCTTAGTAATAAGGACTGATGCAAAAAAAGGATTCCTACAAAAATTAGAATTTGCAACTTTTTGGATTCTACAATGAGCCTTCTTAATAGGCATAACTTGAGTTGTCATTGTGTGTTTGTGGTCTCTGAGTTACTTGTTTCAAAGCTGACTTTGAATCTTTCAAGTTTTTAGTACTGTGTTTTAGCTATTTCAGTAATTAGGAGGGTCAAAACTGGCTAAAAAAATCATTGCGGGACCAAATTTGAGACAGTCAAATTAGGGAAGGCCTTTTGTGGTTTTTGGTTTAAGTTAGGAGACCAAGATAATAAACATGCAGTTGGAAAATTTTTGACAAGGATCTTAGTTAGCATTACAAGCTGTTTTAGTGGCTTCATATATGGATTAATCCATTGTACAAACTCACCATGTATCTCTGATTATTGAATAAATATCTGTCTGATAAAATTCATAAAAACCTAAAGACTATTACCAAGCCTGTGTATTTTTGCAACCTGAATTAATTAACAAGAACACAAAACACCAGATCAAAATTTTCAGAATAGAAAGAATACATATGGTATGACCTCAGCTCAGGTAGTCACAAGATTATAGAAATTTGACTTATATTTTCTCTCCAACTTCATGTAGATGTGTCTACCACTACTTAACAGACAGTAGATGATAATAGAGTTGACAGATTGGCCTTCAAATGCTCTATAGGCTACCGAACCATTATTATAAAGCATTACTTGGAATAGCAGTTTAAATTCAACATAACAACTTTTGGAGAATTCTCTGAAAAACAGCAATCAGACAAGTTATAATGGTTATGAACTAATGTAGGACATTAGCTTACTGGCTCCAATTGATTAAAACACCAAGTTGTTTCCCTCTCTAACAAGGTATGAACTACAACATGCTAATTGCAAGCAATGTGACTGCCCAAGTATTATAATTATAAATATTTACTCGATTCAAGTGATTAATCTACCAAATTTTTTTACTCCTGTCATGAAACATGAACTACAACCACATGATCAATATGATTTCCTTGGATTCAAGATCCAAGATTATCAGACTCTGTATATCATGTGAATCTGAAAAGCTTCATCACTATATATGTTTCACCAATGCTTAGTCACATTGAATAAGCCAATAAATAATATTTTGAGAAAGCAAGACATCATCCAGAAAACTCCAAAACATCTATGCAGGTAAGGTAGTAATGTCCACCTTTCAACTAATATTGGATGTTCTCTCAAAGATAAGTTGGTCCATACTCTACAACCTGTTATTTATTTCGACTACAAAAACATGAAAAAAAAAAAAACATACAACTCAAAACAATTTGAATTGAAGTTTATCTTACCATGGAGACAAACATACAGCATTATATAATATTGTACGGCTTTAGTTTGTTTGATCCTTTGGTTTATTTGATCCTGAGAAGTACATAATTAGGGTACTTATTTGAATATTTTTTGATTTTCTCTATTTACACGCTAGTTTCCAGAACATCTAAAATTCTCCAATTCTACAAATAATTATGAAAATATTGAAATATCGACGGTTGATCTCGCAAAGTTATTGCTATGGAATCAATCTTCAATTTCTCAACAGCGTTTGCATTGTTGTTTTCCATTTTTAACATTTTGATGCGGGACAAGATGGCGGAAGGATCGTGAGTGAGCTAAGAAGTTACTCCGGATTATGATAAAAAAAGAGGAAATAACTATGGGATTTTTTCCACAAAATAGACGAGGATTGGGATA
>QRFJ01003559.1:115000-215692 GCA_006176705.1 Cocos nucifera
TCTTGCTTAAGATTTAAATTTTATTACCATTCTAATTTTGATTTCAATCATAAACTAAATAAAAATATAATTATTTTAATTTTTATTTTAATCTATTTTGATTTTGATTTCATGATCGAATCCAGAAAAGTTGTTCCTTTGTCCCACCAAATTTGTGTTGAAATCATATTTCCATTTTATTACACATGCATGGATGGCTAAAATAGTAAAATCAAATTCAGGGTGATTTTAGGGCAATCCCCCCTCAAACAATGCATGCTATTCCGGATTCCCTGGTGCCGCTGGTGTGGGATCAAAGTCAAACGCCCCCTCGTTCTACCCAAAAAAAAAAAAAAAAAAAACGCCCCCTCGCTCATACCACACAGAGCTGTACACGTGATCAAATGGACTCCGAGAAATCCGTCGATTGGAACATTTCTCCCTATAGGGAACATCCGTACAATCCGGTTGTGCTGATCGGTAACTTGTTCCCCAGTTCCTTCATCGCAAAAGTCGCGTCCTAAAGCTTTTACGCGTTGTTTTAAGTGTTTCCTGTTCCGGATCGCCACAGCTCATCCGAGGCAATCTCCGCGACAGAGATGCGTTTGCTTCCCCGACAGTCAGTGACGCGGTTGCTCCCCTAGTCAGCGTTATCGACGTGTCCTTCGTTTACTAATTTTGCAAATGGATGAAAAACCACCCAAAGGTCTCTCAAAACAAAAAACCCAGAAAACCCACCCCACGCGAGGCTGCCCATTTGCCAATAACTTGGGTGCACTTCTGGGCTCATTTGTAGGAGTGCATGCTCGAAATTATTGCTTTCGATGGACCTTCATCCAAAAAATGGAAATAGAATCTTCTAGAAATCACGACCCAATTTCTTTCCTTGACCGTGGTCCAGAGGATTTCCTTCCTTGACAGTGGTCCACAGGTTTTGTCTCCTTCCGTTTATTCCCTGCGTCTGCCTTGTCACAACGGCGGATATTTAAAAAATCGCCGTCCCATCGAAACGAGACATATCGCTCTCTCTTCGCAATCCCACTCGCCTCTCTTTGGGCTTCGGATCAAAGTGTGGGCGAGGATTAGCTCACCCGGATCTCTATCTCCGCTGCCCGATCAGAGCTCGCGACCGATCGTCGTCTTCGCAGGCGGCAGCGAATCCGGCAATGGCGTCGCAGGCGTACGTCGACAACATGAAGCTTCGGCAGAGCTACCAAAATCTTTGGCACGTCGATCTCATGAGCACCATGACAGCCGACTGCCCTCGTGAGCCACTTTCTATGTCCCCGATGTATCGAACTATTCTTTTTTTTCTCTCTTGTTTTATGGTGATGTCTGATTGATGTGATCGTTCTTTTCCGCAGATTGTTGCTTGGCGCTCTGGTGGTGAGTGTTTCGAGTTTCATGTTGTGTTTTTTCCTGTTTCTCGGTTCGATCTTGAGAGATCTATCAAATGCTGCTGCTTTTCTTGTATTGATTCAGTCCACCGATATTTTTTTTCTCTTTATGTTAGTTTTGTATACCTAATATATAATGAGTGCTTCTAAATTTTTTTGTGTATTCCCAGAGGTCTAGGGTTTTGGGCGCAATTCGACTTGGAATAAAATTCTGTTGACTTTTTTAGCATTTTTTTTATTCCTTTTGGTCTTTGCTATCTTTATTTCTCCCTCTCTCCTGCGGTACTCATTAAAGCTGAATAAGCGGATGAATAGTGATCTTGCTTTTATCGCTCGATTGCTACTCTGTGAATAGTAGCAATCGGGTACTTGAATCTTTTACCGGTGTCGAAGATCTAACAACAGGAATGATTTTTTTTAAAAAAAGACTTGATCATGTGGAAATGGTTTGATAGATTAATCATAATGCTTTTGATTGTGCAGAATATGAAATTTAGTTTATAACAGTTATACTTGAACAAGAAATTTGAGATATTAATAGAACTCTACTGAAAGTGAACTTTTCTAAGCCAATTGTCTTTCCCTGACTAGTTTCTCCATGAAATATCGAACTTAGGACTCAAAACAACCTGTCCTGTTTTGTCTTTTTCAGATCATCGATCATAATATGAACTAAACAAAATGCATGCTACTGGAAGCTTAGACTTGCATGCTTACATGTCTCGGTTGTTCATCTTCAATTACAGGACATTACATATCTGTCAGTTATATGATGGCTGTAAATACAACAAACATCCATAAATTGTTCTGCGACAATCGCTATTGGTTCTGGTTCAATGATCATAAAGTAAATTATCCTACCATCTTTTTATATCATCTAATAGAAACTTTGGAGTGCATTTACAAATTTCCATGCCATCATGTAGGTGGAGGATGGTGTCTGGAATATTTGGAGTTAATCAAACAAAATCACTGATATCACACCTACAGTGCATACTTTGACAATGATGCCAAACATATCTAGAGCAGCAATGATTAGGCGCTGGCTTTATTTGATTTTTATTTGGGTCCTGGAATTTTTTCTGGTGTTTATTATAGGTTGTTGGATACTTGATACCTGGATAATTATACCTATTATTTAGAAGAAATGCTAGCCTTTTTGTAAAAAGTCAAATAAGTGATGATAAGAGCTCGAAGTATAATCTAGACACCTTTTGGTAGGATGACAATAATTTCTTTTGCTTGTACTGCCGAATCTTTCATATTAGAGTCATCTATGTCTACTGTCAGAACTTAGATGTGACTTGTATATAATGATATCTGTGCATTCACATTCCACAGCCATCACTTTCTCATAAGTCAGAATAGTTATCTGCAGCGATCATAAATGACATTGTGTTAAAGAATATGTATTTGTCACTATTTTCAGTTTAGCACAGTACATAAAATTGGGTTAAATTTAGTTTTAGAATCTTCTTAGGAAAATCTTGATCTAAATGTTTCAACCCTGGCCAATGGATCTGACTGAATGTTCTAATTTTGGACTGGCAGTACTGAGATCAAAATTTTTTACTGTAATCATATGCATGATTTAGAAACATGTAAATTGCAAGATGTAGACCATATAGTTATAAACTGCTTATGGGTGGGTTGAAATGGATATACAAGGTAGCAATGAAATTATCACTATCATGGCAAAAGCATGCAGAAATAGAAGGAAAAGATGCTTATGGTGTTTTTATATATTTATATTGGCTTGCTAGTTCCAGTAAATATAAGACATCGGTTTGGTCAAATGCATTTGTGTAGCCTGTTTAATTATGTACTTAAATGCAGAAACTTAAGTATGTAGGAATATAATATAGAATGTCTTATGTTAGATCAATTTTGTATTTGTATGTGCTCTTGAGCGTGCATGTGTGCACAGGAGCTAATTGCTTATGCTCTTATTGGGGACAAGCATGCTGACAGGTAGAAGCAGAATTGCATATTCATGCAGATGTCAACAATCTCTCACTCTCTTATATATTTGCACATGAGTATACAAATAAGTGCAAACATATGTGGATTTAGTAGAAAAGGTTAATATTGGGTCCATTTTAGCAGCAAGGCCATGGTTCACGACAGTGTCCTGTACCATCCTGTAATGACTGTATATGCTATGCTATGCCAGTAAGGTACTGGTATAGTACCAAGTTCAGTATAGTGTAAGGGCCAAACCGGCTTGTATTGGGTGAAACTAATTGGTTCTGCCCTATTTTGTGTTGTACTGGCCTTCCTGCATAGTTTGGAGAAGTACCATTGCTGGACATGAGAAAAAGGCATCCTGACCTTGTAGCATGATGAGAGCTGCATCGTACCATAATGGGCATACTATACCATACTAGTAAGATACCTACCTAATTTTGCTACAACAAACCTTGCAGCGATGGAGAGGTACTTCATATTGTACTAAGCAAATTTATCCAAATGTGTGTGTAAGTACATACTTTCAGCAAGCAACCTATATGAATTTCAACAAGCAAAGCACGTTGCCAAGCCTTCTGTTTGCTGTGACACTGCTTTTTTTATTAAGAAATATGTCAAATTTACCATTCATGGTTCTTGTCTCTATTGCAGTACTCTATATGCTTTGAATTACCTATTTTTATTTGTCAAACATGACCATTGATCCTAGTCATTTGACAAAGTGACATGAGAAAGAAATTTACTATGGGTTGGCCTATGTTACTGGTGTACTTTGGCCTTCTATGTTTTTGTTGTCCTTGGATGAAAATCATGGATTTCTGATCGAAATCAGTGGTTTAATTTGTTTATGTGCTCCATATTTGCATGTTGCTGATGCTTGATCATGTAACATGCTCTAGTTTTCATTACTGGAAACATAATTAACGTTCTATGCTAATTGAATTGGTTTATTTATTTATTTATTTTTAGATCTTAATCTCATTCAAAATCTAATGCTTGAATTAGTTTGAATATTCTCTAACGCACCTGTTTCTCCTCAGTGGGCCATGTGTATCTTACATGCTCCGCAAACGAGCTCTTTACAATGACATGTCAAGGTAATATCAGTGGTCTTTTCTTCAGTACAAACTATAGAAGTATATGATCTTTCATTCTTTCTATGTTCATTTTTTTTTCTTTGTCCTTGTATGACTGCTTTCTGTTTAGGTACGTCTGCTGTGCTGGCTATCTACCATGTAGTGGCAAATGTGGGGAGAGTCAATGTCCAGAATTTTGCCTTTGCACTGAGGTATTAAATCATTTTATTTTTGGTTTTTTTATATATATCATAACATCATTTGTCGATCTAAAATAAGGTACTTTATCTTTCGATATTATCATAACGTATTATAATTGTTAATGTTGTTATGATATTTGAAAGCTTGATATCTTCGGTTGGCATTGTCACTGTCTTCAATTTGCATCATTTTTTTAAAAAATTTTGGTTCTTTACCTTATCTTAAACCAAAGAAAAATAAATACCCAAATATGTTTAATAGACAATAAGGTCTTGTGAGCATCTTATGTACTATCATAAACTCTATAATTGAAACACTATGTTAACTAATTTTCTTCTGCAGATAATATCTATTATGTTGAAGTATATAATGTCTCTTTACCTTTTTTTGAATGATAGATATATGAAGTTTGAATGAGAGATACCAATTTTGTTGCTTCAATAAATTGTTTGAACATCCACATCAAGTTTTGTCAATCCTATATTGGAGGTCGCATTCGCTGGCCATTGGTTTCACATAGTACAGGTCTATAGCATGCCATTCTGGGATGAATCTAAAACAAAGACAATGTGGGGGAGAGGGGGGAGGGCCAGAATCTAGGTAGGAGGGCCACCCATAGGGGGAAGAGAGATAGATAGATAGAGAGAGAGAGAGAGAGAGGGAGGGAGGAGTGAGAGCGAAATCCTAACTTGAACCCTGGGAGAGAGGGAGGGGGAGAGAAAGGGAGGGGGGAAGAGGAATAAGGAGAGGGGGAGGGGGACAGAGAGGAGTAGGACTTGTCGGATAGTGAGAAGCGGCCGTACGAGGCTTTATGAGGGTGTTGAGAGAGAAAGGAGCCACTAAAGGAGGCCTCATGAGGGCGTTGGAAAAGAGAGGAGTAGTTGTAAAGGCTTTGTGAGAGCATGAGGAGATGGAGGAGCGGTTGCACACATTAAGAGAGGGAGAGACAAAGCTTGCATCGGTCAGGAGGGGGGGAGATGAGCCTTGACTTAACTCAAGGGTTTATATACTGAATTTTATGCTGAATTGTGCTGGTAACCAACTGGTTCGGTTTAATACATTCCAAAATCAGCCGGTTAGATACAGGTGGTAATCCTTGATCCCCATGGTTTCTTATAGGGTAAACTAAGAAAAGATTGTTTTCCTTGTAGAGGAGAGCGATGTTATCTCAAAAAAAGAGAACATTTCAGTCTTATTGAATTCTGCAAAATTTCTCTCTAGTCCCATGAGATGTTCATTTACATATGTACGCACATACATACATCTATAAGAAAACAAGGATCTCAAGCTCTCTCTCTCTCTTTTTCTCTGCTATTTCTTTGGTTGCTAGGAGAGAGAGTTGGGGGTGGGTCAAAAGGGGGAATGTGGATGACCAAGATGGAATGTCTGTGTCTATTTCTTTGTCACCCTTTTCACTCTTTTATGTATTTGGCTTACCTAACAAAAAGGCCCCACAAATAATATCTTCTGGTGTGGCAGTAATTGTCTCACAACACACAAAGATAATGGAAATATTTCTGATTCAGACAAAAAAAAAGGCAAAAATTGGAGCAAAGTAAACCTAGTTGCTTACCCTTCTATAAGCACACTTTGGGCCAGGTCTCAAGTTTGCTTTGAAATAATGAGATGTACATGATTTAGATATTCAGGAGAAAGGAAAAGGATCTAAACCCTTCAAAACTGATATTAGAATATCATATTTCCAACATGCTATTTAAAAATCCAGTAAGTCAAAAAAATATCGAATAAAAACTGAACGTAAATTCTAAAATCTTTAACAATAGTCTTCACGAACACATGCATCAACACTGAATGAAGGAAAAGGTGAAGGGATGTTTTATAGCATTTTAGATGACAGCATGGGTTGGACATTGTAACTAGAATTGTGTAATCTTCCCCTTTTGGTTCATCTAATTCTGAGTAAACGCTAGCAATATGTATATAACAGGCCTTGGTCTATTCATTGAGTCTTATCCTTCTGTACCATTTCTATTTACTTGCATTTGTTAATACTACTATTTTTCAGATCCTTGCAAAACTTCTATCCAGGTCTTGAAGGTCTCCTGTTGTCTCCATGAATGTTTTTACATGAATTGATGACTCTTCTTTTTGGAGTCTCCTTTAGTAGATGTGCATGCTATCTTAGTTGTTCTCTATTTCATTTTCCTCTTTTGGTGCAACAAGTGCCATATCTAGAAATAATAAAGATGAGAAGAAGGGGTTGGGGTGCAAGAATAAGAAACAGAGATGTATCTGCTTCTTTTACCATACAGGGGATCTCAATGGTTTAGGAAGCTGGAAAATGCCAGATACGCTTGTAAAGAAATAAAAGTGTGTGTTGATGCTTACATGACTGAGATTGGAGAGAAATAAGGAATTATTGGCAGGTCATCCCCCCCCTCTCTTTTCTATTTTTCTTCTGGTGTGGGGGGGGAGGCCTGAGACTTATCATCTTTATTCTCTGTTTCCGGAATTTTCAGTAAATAGTGATTGAAAACGTACCTTTTCTTGTTAGTTTATATGTGAAAGGTAGTTCTAAAATTCGTACTTTATATCTGTGGTGGCCAATTTTACTTGATGGTTAGATTGAGGTCGGCTTTCATGTTTCATGATAGATCTAGATTACTTCTACTCAGTTTATATTTCTTTTCAATCCTTTCTTTTAAAAAGAAACGAATTTTTCGTCCTCTTGTTATTATCTTTCTAGGAAGATTGAAGCTTTACCTTCATTATGGGCATTGAAATTCTGCTTGACATTTTGTTTTCAGGTTTTCCTATGCTTTGGTAACTCAGTTTCCTCGACACGCTTCTTGCTGCAAGATGAGTTCAACATACAGACGACTCAGTGCGATAACTGCATTATTGTACTAATCTTTTTCTTCCAAAGCTATCAATTTTCTTGTTTCGAAACAAGCTACTGTCTTAGAAACTTGCACTTTAAAATGCATTTAAATGCAGGGATTCATGTTCTGCCTCCAACAAATTGCATGCATTTTCTCCATTGTTGCCATGATTGTTGGAAATGATGAAATCAATGATGCTTCCCAGAGTTTGTCGTGTCTGGCCGACTTTGCATACTGGACGTAAGACTACCTTCTTTTCCATCTTTGTTTTTAGTTCTTGTTAGAGACCATTCAACACCATACTTACGTACTTGATATTATTTGCAGGGTCTGTGCATGCATGCAGGTAAGAAAGAATCCCCGGGCTATGTCAGAATTCCATCTGCGTTTCTGCATTTCCTGTGACATTTTTCAATTGATACTATTTTTGAGTTCAGACGCAACATAAGATCGAAATGGATAAGAGAGACGGTCAGTTTGGTCCATCACCGGCGATGGCAGTGCCTCCAGTCCAACAGATGTCACGCATCGATCAGCCTATTCCACCTCCTGTTGGATATCCAGGGGAGCCAGCGTATGGGCAACCATACGGGTATCCACCACCTCCTCAGGTTGGATATCCACCTGCTTATCCCCAAGCTGGGTCTTACCCACCACCTGGCTATCCTGCTGGTAACAGGTAGAAGGAATTTGTATCAATAAGAAACTTGGGATTCAGGTTGACATGTGAACGTATACGGTTCAAGACTTCAGTCATTTCTTGGTCTTGAGATATTATTTTGAGGGGTTTGCCTGTATTTTCTGGGAGTACTTCATTCTTAGAAGTGGACGATGCATTGGATATGTATACAAATAACAGTTTGATGACTTTAATTTCCACAGTTAATTATCTATTACTTGTACTGGCAGAAGAATCTTGGTTATTATGTTGTATTCTTTTTCCATGATGTTGCATAGAAATCTCTCGCAATTTGTTTTCTGCAAAGTCTAAATGACTTCGTAGTAATTTTCAATATTTAATGATTGCAAAATCTTTGATTGTTATTTATGGTAAAATATGTAGCAAATATGAGGGTAGTTTTAATATTGTCTTCCATTGGTTGATCCCGGGTCTTCCCAATTTCTCTGCTTTCCTAAGCGCATTGCATGAATTAATCATTTCATAGTTAGTACTGCCTTCAGAACATTATGCGGATAGTTTGCTAAAATTTAGGAATGAAAAATTCAAGCTATTCAGGATTGGAACTAGAAAGTTGTGAAATTATTAATAATCAGCAACATCAACTAGAAAATAACGACCTCTGCATCCTGCTTGAGATAATACATCTAAGAGAGTAAGGCAACTCGATTTATACACTGATAAAAATTAATTTCATGCTGAAAAGGAGACCAGACCATGTCAGATGTCACGTGTTTCCATCGTATATCTGGGCCAAGGTAACAGTCCCCAAGCGAGTTGTTAGTGATCTCACACCATTATCAATATTAGTATTGGGAAAAACATCTCGACATTCGATTCATAATAAATCCAGTTCATAATAGAGTCCAACGAGTTTAAGAACAGTCCAAACGAAGTTCAAATGGAAAAGATACGTACAAGAAATTGCCAGAGAATGTAGCACGGCTATGTGCCGTCAGAGAGGCCCACAGGCTAGTGTGGGCCTTGCCTGACAGCACAGCGGGGTTGGGCCAACTGCACGCTAGGCTAACCCAGGTATGCGAGCATGCGCATAGGCATGCAAGCCGACCGCATGGACACGCACAAGCACATGCAAGCCTAGCGGGCGCCCTGGCCCATTACACAATCCACGGACCAATCGGGCACTATTTCCCATGGTTTCTTATGGCTTATGCACTGTTTCATGGATTGGACGATCTGATAGCTTAGAAGCAAGCTGGTTGCGATTCGACGGTCCAGAATAGATTCGGGCATGATCAGAAATGTATTTGTGCAATCGAATGACTCTGGTTCGAGCCGATCACGTAGGATGGCCAGGAAGTAATCTTGGGTCTGGTTTTCTACTGAAATATTATTTTAATGATTCTAGAGTTTATATAACTCTGATTGATGAACCGTTTATTATATTAGAAAGTTTGTGACGTCCTAGAGGTACTGAGAGGCTTTTTGAAAGATTTCAGAGAGTTTTTATAAGAATTTTAAAATTTCTTATTAAAAGATTCTTATACAAAAATTGAGTGGTAAGTTCTTTTTGTATTTATTTATTTTTATTTTTCTTATAGTGAAATTTGCATGCCCCATGATGGTAGACTTGAGGCCAAACTCATATATATTTTTATTGTGTTTGTTTTGTGGTCTTTCTTCTTTCTTTATCGTATGGCATAGACATCTATCTTTTTTGGACGCTTTTGTGATCTTGGGCGGATAATCCATGCTCCGCAATTGAGGAATCTATCCTAATAAATTATATTAGAGCCTAGTTACCATAGTCTAATGGTATCAGACAGTCCAAACAGAGGCGGTGTTGATCAAGATTAAAAGATGGAGAAGACAAACACAATCAAAATGGAGATCAACCAGTTTGATAGAAAGAGCAATTTCTTCTTGTGACAAGTAAGAATGAAGGACATGCTCATCCAACACGAATTGATTGATGCTCTCTTGAATGAAAAAAAGCCAAACACCATAGAGGAGAGGACCTGAGAGCAGCTACAAATGCAAATGGTGAGTACCATCCGCATGTACCTGACGAATGAGATGGTGATCCATGTATTTGGTGAGACTTTCTTGACGGTGCTATGGTCACATAACAAAATCGTTCACCAACATGCTATTCCTTTGGAGGCATTTTTACCAACTATGGATGGATGAAGGTTAGAGCGTGCAAGAACATCTTCGCCATTTTCAGAAGATTCTTACTAATTTTCTCAATATATGTGAGAAGGTTGAGGAGAAGACCAGAATGTTGGTCTTACTAACATCGCTTCCTCCTTCATATGAGTCCTTGGTGACTGCTTTTTTAGTGGAGAAGAGCACCATCAAGATGGATGAGCTTACTACAGCAATTCTTCAGGACGAGGTTGTCAGAAGGGAGAATCCAGCTTCGAACTTAGATGACGTCAGCTCAACTTTGACAGTTTCTGGAGGAGCAAGTGGCGACAGACAAAATGGCAGGAGATCGCAAGAAAGATGGTCTAAGTCTAAGATAAGAGATCAGAGCAAGATCAGATGCTACTGATGCGACGAGTTGGGGCATCATGTCAGAGATTGTCCACAACTCAAAGATCGCATATAGGCTACTATGGCAATGGCCAGTAGCGATATAGAAAGCAGTGACAATGTCTTTTAGTAACTAATAAGGTATCTACTTCTTCCTCTCAGTAAATTATGGATTCTGCTTGTTCTCACCATGTATGTTGAAAAAAAATTTATTTAACTCTCTGAAGACCAGTGAGGGTACCGTGTTCCTATTGGACGGATCGAGCTATGAGATCAAGGATAACGGGATGGTCAGCATAAAGCTCCATGATGAAATAGTAAAGAAGTTGGATGAGGTCCAATACATATCCAACTTTAAGAAGAATCTAATCTCATCGAGCAGACTAGATTCGACCGACTTCAGATGAAAAGTTGATGGAGGAATCCTGAAGATCATGTGTAATAGTAGGATGGTGATTAGAAAAAAATTTATGGAGGATACTATCTCATGGCAAGAGTCCAGTGCGAGGTGAAGCTCCAAATGGAGGTAGATCGGGCACGAGATGGAAGTCTCGGAAGGACGAGAGACGACGTCATAAAGTGAAGTTCCTATTACTCCAGGAGACTTATCCGAGTAGATCTTTGATCAAAATAGACCTACCCATCCATGATGGAGGTAAGATCGAGCGGCCTGGCTTGACTCCCATATTTGTCCATCCATGAGATAGCAAGTATGCCTCAGGGCATGGAGGCGAGATAAATCACTGGCTCTTAAAGATAGGTAAAGACCAAATATCAAATCAAGATGAAAATTATTGAAAAAAAATCTCAAAATTTGATCCATAATAAGTCCAAAACGAGGTCCAGGACAACGAATAGAGTCCAATGAGCTAAAAAATAGTCCAAATGGAGTCCAGATGGAGAAGATACATGTCAGGAAGCACCAGAGTGAGTGGCATGGCCCACGGGCCATCGGAGGGGCCCATGGGCCGACACAGGCTGGCGGTGGCATAGGCCCGGTAGGGCAGCGCAGCGGTGCTGGGTCGATCCAGGCGTGCGAGCGTGAGTGCGGGTGCGTGGGTCGACCGCATGGGTGCGGCCCAGCATGGGTACACGTGTGGGCCGCATAAGCACACACAAGCCCGGCAGGCACCTTGGCCTGTTGCATAGTCCACGTGCACAATCATGGACCAGACAGATATTTTCCACTGGTTTTACATGGTCCAGTGGACCAATCGGCTAGTTTCCCATGGTTTCTTGTGGTTTATGCACTGTTTCGTAGACCGAATGCATGATCCGACAGCTTAAAAGCGAGCCAATTATGATCCGATAGTCCAAAATAGATCCAAGCATGATCAAAACTGTATTTGCATGATCGAATGGCTTTGATTTGAGCCGGTCATGATCGGACGGCCAGGAAGTGATTTTGAATGTGTTTGGGAATGGTTTACCATTGAAATACTTTTTTGATGATTCTGGAGTTTATATAACTCCGATTGATGAACCGTTTATTGCATTGGAAAGCTAATGATGTTCTAGAGGTGCTGAGAGGCTTCTTGAGAGGTTTTAAAAAACTTTTATGATGATTTTGAAATTTCTTATTAAGAGACTCTTGTACAAAGATTAAATAATAAGTTCTTCTTGTATTTATTTATTTTTATCTTTCTCATAGTGAAGTTTATATGTTTCATGAAGATAGACTTGAGGCCAAACTCACATATATTTTATTATATTTATTTTATAATCTTTTTTCTTTCTTTCTCACGTGGCATCGACATCTATCTTTTTTTGGATGCTATTGGACGGATGATCCATATTTCATAATTGAGGGATCTACCCTAATAATTAGGCCATTCTTTAGAATTTATGAAATTTGAAAGCTATTAAATAGTATATTAATGATTCAATTTTTGTGAATAATTTACATAATGATTCAGTTAGTGATTTTTTCAATCAGCAATCGGATCACTCATAATTACCCTTAGGGGCCATTTGGTTGTGGATAATCTGGTATGAAAAAATGATTCTTATATCAGATTACCATGTTTGATATGAAAAATAAAAAAGAGAGATGGTAAAAAAATGATGGGCCTCATGCTTATTTTTTAGAAAGAGATGGTAAAATAAATACCTTGGAGGGTTAGTATTTGGCAAATTCTCGAGTAGTGGTAATCCATATTTGATAAAAATACCTCCAATAAAGTTGCATATGTAATCATTGACTTTATTTTAATGTCCTTCAAATTTTATTGAATAAAAAGCTTTTGTAAAAAAATTAAGATGGAGATAGCATTATGCAAAGGATTATATAATTATAGTCATCATATAAAAATTAATTAAAGATGATGATACTATTTTAATATTAAAAAATTATTTTATATTAAAAAATATATTTATAAATTTTACCATATTCTCATGTAGGATTACCTCCAACCAAATGTAATAATTTTTTTTTGATCATTTTTTAGAGTAATTTTTCTTTCAATCAAATATAGTAAAAAAAATTTTTCTCCATAATCATTTTCGTAAGTAAATGATTCTCATAAATTATCAGATTATCTCGTAATCTAACATATTCCAAACAAATTGATGCTCAAAGTATCTTGCTTTTTCCTTCCCCTGGAACACTCAACAGACCATGTGGTGGTCACCTTTCAGCATTAAAACGCTTGGTATGGATCGAAATGCATGATGCTTGCAGTGCTTAGTGTTTTATGTCCATGTGACGTTTGTCAAACTCGTCATGTATCCTGATGCGTGATGAACAGCTAGAGCGGCAAAGTGTGGCCCAAGCGAGATGTCGGCCCCAAACACCTTGTTTTCGTTAAAATCTCTCACAACTCTCAGATAGTGGTAATGTGAGTTTAACAGCATGTGACTAAAACAATCCGAGAATGCACCATTTACCAATACTTGCTCATCTTGTTTTTAGCGCACCTGGTTAGCCTTTCATCAGAAATCTTGGCATGAACCAAAGATCGATTCTCGTACCCAAAGCCTAGCTAGCTACCAGTTGCCTCGTAACGTTTGTCATAAACCTTTAAAACAGAATCCGGAGTAAACCAGATTTAGATGATCTGAGGATCCAGCATGATAAAGAGAGAGAATAATCACAGTTCACAGGGTAACGCTATGCAGATCTTGCTAATTTTTTGCGCATATCAAACGCTAGCTTGAACATGTGGCAGGCGGGGATTAGTGCAAGTCCAGAAATTGGTGCGACATATGGTTCCTATGTCAGCGTTACTGGGCTCCAATAAGTAATCTCTTCATTGCATGAAACGAGCGCCCCATTTTTCCAGAGATCACAAGAGGAAAAAAAAGTCTCAAAAGACAGTAAACTACATGAAATAGGTAATATTAGGAAAGCCCGCGGTGATAATGCTTCAAGGGGAGATACAACGTGCAAACACTCCATGCAGGAGACTCCTTTCTTCTGATTGCTTCTAGTGTTGTTCTTTCTGCTCTTCTCCGTTGCCACTATCGTCGCTATTGTCGCTGCTCTACCTACATCCCTCCTCATCCGTCTCTCTCATGTACCTTTTCATCTCTAGTTACCACAGCAACGATTACGAATTCTATATCTACGACCCAAGTTGAAAGAAATTCCTCTAGCTTGTGTACCTGTGCAGATTTTTTTTTTTTTTTTTTTGATGGTGCACCTACGTAGATTTTATTAATTAAAGTTAAAAGAGATTACATGTGATTCTGTTTCTGATTATAATCTTGAATTAGATGCCGGCGAGAGTTGCAAAGCCAATGGAGTTCGACCCGATGGTTGGAAATTTAAAGTTGTAGAATATTGCCAACCAGCCAGCCTTTGCTCAGGTGATTGGCTTCTGCATTGTATTTCTCAAGAAGAGGAAAATAAGTTGAATAGTATTTCCTCAGATACATACCCTACTCTCGTGATCGCTCTCCTTGCTATGTTATCTTCTATCAATTCGATCAAAATTTATACTTGAGTTCTTCGTCGGCTATCGCGTTCTCATTCAGGAACGAAGGACAAATGCCGCTTCTGCATCCGGACTCGGTTTTCTTTCTCTTAGGCAGGCCTTTCAAACTCGACCACGGATTTTCTACGAAACTGATGCAATATTTGGAGAAAGTCATTCTCCCTCTCCCCTTCCCCGCCCCCCGCGGTTTTGGGTGGAAGAAAAATCTGAATTAAAAATTTCCTTAGTAGTCTATTTGGATATTCTTGCAGAAATATTCTTTAGAAATCGGGTCTATCGGCTCGCCTAGCCCATAGTCTTCGAAGAGCCCAATCTAAGTCCTGATTTCGCCCAACTTATCGGCCTGTTGGTCTGCCAGGAACCAAAAAAGATATATGAACTTCTTTTTATCCTTCCACGGGATTCAAAGTTAAGAGGATTTTGGATTGATATGGACTATGCTCAAACAGGTTGTTGCATCCAAATCCATTAAAATATCTAGCTCAAACCTGCTCGATTATTCTGAAAATTGATCTTAAAAAAATCATTTTTTTTGTCAACCTTTTATTTATTTCTTCTGAAAAGGGAGTACGTACTCACTAGCAAAAAAAAGAGTTTCTTTAAATAAATATTGATAATCAAATTTGTAGTTACTTAGGATGCATTTGGTTAGTCATTAAAAAAATATTTTTTTTATTTTTTAATTTTTAAAAAATAAAAATCAAAAAGTAATGTTAGTTAACATCATAAAAAATAAAAAATAAAAATTAAAATAATTACTTTATATGCAAAGCAAAAATTTTTTACTTTTTACTTTATATATAATTATTTTTTTATTTTATAGCAACATAGTTACCAAACATGCTTTTTATTTTTTTACTTTTACTCAATAGCAAAAATTAAAAAAAAAATAAAAAAATATTTTTTAAAAAATAAAAAATTAAAAATCAAAAAGTATAATCAAATACATCCTTAGCGAGTTGACCCCAACTTAAAATAGAAATTACACAAAACCCACACTATAACCTAATTACTTGGTGATTTCTAGGCGATGCCTATACATATTGTGGTTTTCGAAATATCTTTTTTGCTTATTCTATGGCAATGCTTCCTTTTGCTACATCAAGTTCTCTTATTAATATCATTTTCCTACATCAATGTCTCTTTTTAATATTATTTTTTATTTATTACTTTTATCTTATTTCGTAGCTTTAAAATTCTGCCTTTTCTGTTTCATGGATTTTCTTTTTTCTATTTTAGTAATAAAAAAATTGATTTTGTGAGTTTTTAGCATGGCCAGAATGCCAAGCTTAAATAAACAAAAATGAGTTTAGGGTCCATTTGATTGAGAGTAATCTAACATGAGAAAATAAATTTTATGTCAGATTATCGCGTTTGGTATGAAAAATGAAAGAAAAAGATGGTAAAAAAAATGATGGGCTCTATATTTATTTTTTTGAGAGTAAAAATAAAATAAATATAATAAAGATTGGTATTTGATAAATTTTTGAATGGTACTAATTCATACTTGATAAAAATATTCCTAAATAAATCTGCATATGTAATTATTAAATTTATTTTGGTGTCTTTTAAATTCATTTAATAAAGAAGTTTTGTAAAAAAATTAAGATAAAGATGGCATTATACAAAAGACTATATGATTATAGTAATTATATAAAAACTAATTAGAGATGACAATGCTTTCTCAGTATTAAAAAAATATTTTATATTGATGGATATATTTATAAATTTTATCATATTTCTATATAAGATTATCTCTAACCAAACGTAGTAAATTTTTTCAAGTGTCATTTTCTACCAACCAAACATGATAAAAATTATTTTTTTATATTTAATTTTTTAAGTAAATAATTTTCATAAATTATTAAATTATTTCATAATCTGATGCATTCCAACTAAATGGACCCTTAATTAAGGCCTTACCAAACAAAGCATTCATAAATCTAACTACTTCTATTTATGAAGCATAAAGGCTGCTGCAAATCACTGAACATCAATTAATAAACCATACCCTATTTGCATATCTCACAACATTAAAGTTTAAATATCAGAAACACAATGAAAGTAAAAACTTTAGTGACATATAAACCAAGTTATGAAACAATTTCAATTCATCTCGTATACGGGTAGTCAGTACATAAAATGCATTTGTTGTAGCCGGCTAAGAAAACTAGATTGAAGTTGCTATTGCTTCTTCTTTTGCACCTTGCCGAATTAGTTGGTTTAAGCAGACTTGTCTCCTTTTACCTGCAAAGAAGCAGATAGAATTTTATTTTATTTTATTTTTTTAAATTCCACCATATAAACGAAAAGGATAGCAGAAATGTACCTTCTGCGCTTAGATTTCAAAGCTGTTGCTGATTGGGAGTTACTGTGCCAATTACGCTTTCTTTGGTTGATGAACCAATTGTTAATTTGTTTTAACTGCAATCCAGTCTCCTCGACAAGTTTTGCTTTGTCATCTTCCTACAAAAAGGAATACCATAAAACATTTACTTCTATAGCTTTACTCCAAAGACAATGAGATGTTTTGATGATAGGCAAAGCATTCTATAATGGATCTAACATATGATGATGTGGTTATCTTGTCTGCTTCTATATCTTTTTGGACAGAATTTCTATGCTTCTATTTCACAGAGTACAGCACCAAAACCTCATCACCTTGCATGATTACTTGCAGTTTATTTGTCCTCTGATATTGTATCTAGAGTAAATAATGCAAGAATATATATAACTCCGTTGAAACAATCACTTACTGTTGGGTATGGCCATTTAGAATGTTGCTGCCACCACTGCTTTAATACTGAAGTCGTGTCACCGGGCAATTTCCCTGCCCTTCTTTTTCTTAGTATCTCCTCTCTTACATCTTCAATTCTTGATTTAAAACCCTACATTACCGTATGGAGAAGATTTGAGAAAAGCTTAGTTGGAGAGTCGAATATTCCTATTACCAGTTGAGTTGCAAGAACAATTGAATAGGAGAAAACCTGTTTTAATTGAATCTTTAATTCTCGTCTCACTTTCTCCATTAGCGACCTCTCAGATTCAGTAGGAAGAAGTGGACCAAATCCCATCATATCATGCCCAGCAACAGTCATATCTAAAGGGCCATCCAACTGAAGCTCATCCTCATCATCAGACATTGTTGCTCCTGTTCCTTCTTCAAGAGTCACTCCTGAAGAGTTTGCCAAATCATATGCATGGATCAATAAATGATTTAAAAGTTTCTTATGTTTAAGCAAAATATTGAACCAGGAGCATAGTTTTATCAAACTGATATGAAGTAATTCAAAATGTGTTCAATTAACATTCACGCTAATGAAAGGGAGACAATTGATTAACATGTAAAATATAAAAAAATTTCTCAAAAATCTCATTTCCATAAGCCATTTTGTTCTGCGGTTGCAAATTTGAAGGAGGATCTACTATGTACTCAAAAGTTACGTAGGACAAACATTTTTTTTTAATTTTTACTTGTTCAGGGGAGCCAACAGTATTATCCACTTGCAAATAATCCGATATTTTTAGGCCTCCAAAAGACCAACCATCAATTTGATCAATATTGCCACCTAACTCTCTCTCTCTCTCTCACACACACACACACACGCGCGCGCGCATACAGACACACAGTTGTCTATAAAATGGAAAATAATAACAAAAGGGATATATATACATATACCGTTAATTGCTTAGAATTGTAGAAGTAAATGAGCCTCCATACAACACAATCCAAGATGATACCATTTCTCCAAGGTTGATTGATTGTAGGAACACTTCTAGTTTCAATCCAAAAACAAGTCCATCGGACTGCAAATAGGATTGTGGCCACCATTTGAATATTTTATCATGCTAGTATTTTCATGGATATGGCTCTGAAGTTGTCTGGCCAAATAGAATTCCTTGATAAGCATGTTGTTAGTAGCACTATAATACAAGAATTACTCCGTAATGAAGGCTTCAATTATAAGAAACAGAAAAGCCTCCTCTTCATAGAGCATCCGAAGTTTTATGTGTTAGAACACTTGGTAATGAATTCGATGTAATTTTGGTGATCTAAATCTCTTTTCCCTTGACCAACTAAATTGAAGATCAACTTGGCATCCCTTCCGGAGTAAAGCAACAAGAAGGACATTTGAGCTTTATGTCTCTTTTTAAGCCATGAGTTCTCAAGAGATTTCTTCAACAATTCGATGCCTCGTCTAAACAATTGGATTAAGGCCTTCCTTGCTTCCAGAGATGTTGAAACACATAGGACCGTTCCCACTTGTAGGGCTACATACTTTATGAATTTATAGAGGACAAAACCATCGAAATGATACAACCAATCATGCTTCGTCATAGAAACATGAGAATTTTGCCCAGTGGAACGATTAAGCCCAAAAGTGGAGGGGATCCCTACCATACCATGCACGTGTGGGCCACGAAAGCCGACCAAGCCTCTTTTGTCGCCGTTTGCCCACCTAACTTAACTAACGCCTCCCTTGGTCCGGACTCCAACAATAGTGCCTTTAAAGATCACCAATAGAACGAGACTTGACAAATTAAAAAAAATTAAAAAAAAGGTGAAAAAAGGTCACCAATAAGAAAAGAAGCAAGCAAAGACTGCAACAGGACGTCACTAGCTCCGATATCTATCTTAAATTGTTGATGCCTCCGGTAAGTAACCATCGAGGATGTTATATCAAAGAAATATCATAATTCGTAACAAATCATCCAACTTAAAAGTTATAAACAAAAATATTACATATAAGTAGGATGACTCAAGCAGTGAAAGGGTTCTGTATGAGAATTAATTAAGGGCCTTGGAGAGAGAGCAGAAGACATATACATATGAACGGAAAGCAAGAGGTCGTTTTGTACCGGTAAGATCTTGTAACGATTGCTCGATCTCGTGGCAGGCCATGACGGCCTCGACGGCGTGGACTCGGACGTGCTGCTGGAGTTGCTCCCTAAAAGAACACAACACCAAAAGATACTGCGCCTGCGCGATCGAGTACCATGAGAACAAAACGCTCAGAGAATCGAAGCAGTACGTAGTATTTGTAGTAACTAGTCGAATAAGAAGAAGAATTATAATGAATAATTTCGACTTACGAGGAAGGTGTCGAGGTCGTGCTTGTCCGGGGGGGAAAGGAAGGGGCGGTGGCGGGCGGCGTAGGACCGGAGGAGGTGGTGGGAATTGGCGAGCTGGGCGTCGATGAGGGGGAGGTGGTCGATAGGGGTGGCCACCCGGAGGCACCCCACGTGTGCCCCCACCACCTGCTCCCATAGCGGGTGCACCGCCATCTCCGCCTTCAGCAGCTGCCGCTGCTCCTCCTCCGCCGCCGCCACCACTGCGGATGAAGACGAACACTCCCCCCCTCCTCCTATTCCCATCTCCATCCTCAGCCTCCCTTGATCACCTTTCATCATCCTTCTCTCTCTCTTTTTAAAGGAGTCGTCTTATTATAAATTAAAAGAGAGGGTGGAGGAATCTTTTCGTGGGATCCGCGAGAGAGAGAGAGAGAAGGGGATAAGGAGGACGGAGTTGGCTATAAGGAGTGAGTGGAAAAGAGGGGCAGTCTGTGTGAAAGAAAGAAGGTGGGGGAAAAGGAATCCAATTATGTTTTAAAAAGGAAGCTACCGAATCATGGTATATATTTGAGGATTTTGAGTTGTGTGCGTCTCTCTCTCTCTCTCTCTCTCTCTCTCTCTCTCTCTCTCTCTCTTTTCTGGTGAAGGAAAAAGAGAAGCGTTTAGCCAAGAACTGGAGCTTAGCCTGCCATGGCTGTCTGCACCCTCCTCCCCTCGTCTCCTTCCACTTTAATTTATTAGTTTAGTGACAATCATAATTTATTATTGTATGGCCCTAATTATATGCGTTGGTTGTATGCTTGTATCATTGCTAACCACGGCCTTGGGAGTGGGGCCGCGTGGTGACTCGTTTGTGTTTTTACTTTGTTAGTTTTATGGATTCGAATTTTGATTATAATTAAAATAAGATCAAAGCAATGTCCATGATTAGCATGGACTATGGGCATCTGTTAGCTCTATTCCAAGGCCTGAAGATGTACGTCTTAGACGCCGATTCGGTGCATGATTCCTGTTTAGAGTTTAGAACAAGACGGTGCTATGTATGTTCCAGTCCTAGGGATCGAAGTTTCTGCGAGAACTACGTATCTATCAGCCTTGTCCTTTTAAAATTACATTTCCTTGGTCTAAGAACGGCACAAAATTTTTAGGTGTTACAATAATTGAGAGATTTTACTTAAAATGTTATTCAGCTGGTGCTCAGCTTTTCTCTTGCTTCAATATATGACATGCCACGCGATGCCTACTTTCAGAAAAAGACATGATATACGCAATGCCAATTGGAGAGCAGCGATGTGGAAACTTCAACAAGATCCTCACACCAAATTGTTCGAGTTACTAAATCTTACATGGAAAACATATGCATGTACCTAATTTGATAGCATTGTTCGCTATAAATGCAGACACACAAATTAACCTACTTCAAATCTGTAAAAAGTTTAGCGACTCAAGATTGGATCTTAAATGCTTCGTCTTATTTCATATTGGATAAAGCTAATTAAATTAGTTATAATTTCTTTAAGTATCACTGTTAGGTATATGACTAATAGTCTAGCATGGTAAGGCATTGGAAATTTGCAAGTACCGCCATGATTGTTGATTCTCACCTTCTAGTGTGCACTTTGTCTTTTATTTAATGTGTTCATCTTCATCTTTTATATATATATATATATATATATATAAAGAGAAAGAAAGAAAGAACAAGATGAGCAGGACATCCAAAAGGGGGAGCTTAGCTATTGATCCGCAGGAATATAAATTTTAAAGTAGACACTGTAGGTTGAAGCGAAGTTTTATTCTACACATCTTATGGGTTGTGCAGTCTTGATCAGGTGCATTTGATGTGCCAAAAGCTGGTTATTTTGAGGAGAACTTTCATGAAAAATATGATCATCAGTTTCAATTTTCGAAAATTCTCTTGCTTGAGAGGAAATCCGGGGAAGTCATTTCCTATGAAACAAGCCAATTAAACCGATAGACGCAGATAAAGGTTTTTTTCCTCACCCTCATGCTCCTAATTCGTAGATATATATATATGCATCATGTAAATAATAGCAAATAAAGTTCCTTCGACATATATAATATAGGCTAATGAAACCATATGTAAGGTTTATAAACCAACATTAGAAGTTACATCACTTGATAACAATTAAAACTAGAAAATTGTTGCTAAATAAGAAAAAAAAAGCAAAGTGTGATAAATATACAAAAGCAAAACACATTTAGATTCCAAAGAAAAATAGTAGTTTAAAACACACCAATTCTTGCAGTGAATCCAAGAGTTCTAGCACTATAAGCCTACGGAATTTTGAAAGCAATAATTGTGTTAAATTTTATAGATGTTAAGGAGTGTTTTTGAGGGAAAAAGCTGAATAGGTACCAGATACTGGTAGACTCATCGAAAAAGTGGTTTTGTATATAGCTTTATTCAAAACCACGAGGACACAAGCATGCCCAATAACAAAGACCGAAAATATCCAGATATACATGAGTTTGATCCGAATTTAATCTTAACCTTAGTGACATCTAAATTGAAAGAAATTCCTTCCACCAAAAGCCAAAAAAAAGAGAAAATAATTCCATTATATTCTGTCCACCTCTTAAGAAAGATCTTTCCATGCTCGCGTGGATTAGGTTTTAGTTCACGTTAACAATAGTTCATCATTCTTGCTAAAGTTAAATTCAGTATCGACGCCAAACCATACCAAGTAACCACTAGTCATGCAACTTAGGCAGCTTTTAATTATGGGCCAAGAAAGGTCTAGTTCTATATTAACAAATTACAAATTAATCCTAAATAGTCACGGCAAACAAATAGCCCATCACCAAAATTGTCTACCATGATACAATTTGCGGGCAGTTACATTAGCTATCAAACATACTTCAGAATCTACTCTATTAATATTTTAATCATAAATTATATAATATAATCAAAAACTAATTTTATTAATTTTAGATTAGGCTTGGTTTGAATGGGGTCATGGTTAATTATTACTGTTGGTACAGAATCTAGTTGACCGAGCTAGAGTCGAAGAAGATGAGGTCGTTGTTGGTGATCTGTAAAACAAAGTCTCATTCGAAGTTGGTGGTGGCAGCTCCGGCAGGACCCTTCGACAATCAAATCAGCTCTTTTGGCCAACAGAAATGGGGTACTCAAAAAAAATTTGATAGAATTTTGGAAAGAAGAAGAAAGCTTAGAGAAAATGTATCTGGAGGATTCCTTTTTATAGACGGAGCTTGTAGCGAATTGATAGTGACAGTTGTAGCCGTTTGGTAGTAGGCCGCTCGAGGCCTATGGAGTCTATCATGGAGGAGGGTACCGTCTGTAGCAGACTGATAGCGATAGCTGCAGCCATCTGGTAGCGGGCCGCTCGATGTCTGATGGAGTCTGTCATGGAGGGAGGTGTCCGTTGTCGTGATGTGACCGTTCGTTGAGATTTAATAGTCGAAGTTCGGAGGAAACAGACATTGGTTAGCGAGGAGCTTTGATATATATCAATTTTGAAGGAGTTCAGACTTCTAAAGGGAACACAACTGAAGGGGATCATCCGGGAGAAATGCTAGTTGAAATCTGAAAGTAATTCACTGGAGGAATCCGGATGGAGTTTGACTGATGAAAAAGTTCAGAAAGAGTTCGACTGGTGGAGAAGTTCGATCGAAGAAGAAATTCGGAAAGAGTTTGGCTCTTGGAGGAATCCTACTGAAGCTGAAGTCCAGAAGAAGTTCAGCTTCTGAAGGGATTCGGAAGGAGTTCGGCTTCTGAAGTTAATCGACTGAAGGAGAAGTCCAGAAGGAGTTCGGCTCCTGTAGAAATTCGACTGAAGGAGGAGTCCGAAAGAAGTTCGGCTCCTGAAGGTATCCGACTGAAAGAGAGATCTGGAAGGAGTTCGGCTCCTGGAGGAACTTGACTGAAGGAGAGATCCGAAAGAAGTTCGGCTTCTGTAGAAATCCGACTGAAGGAGGAGTCCGGAAGGAGTTCGGCTCCTATAGAAGTCTGACTGAACGAGAAGTCTGAAAGGAGTTCAGCTTCTATAGAAGTCCAAAAGAAGTTGGGCCCCCGTAGAAATCCGACTAAAAGGGAGATCCGGAAGGAGTTTGGCTCATATAGAAGTTTGACTGAAGGAGATATTTGGATGGAGTTCGGATGGGGTTCGATCGTTGGAGGAGTTCGACTGAAGTTCGACCGCTAGAGGAAAAATTTTCGATCGAAGCTCTTCCATGATTGTCCATTGCGTTAGCCCAAGCATCAGACTGAACTTCGATGGGAGTAAAATTTATCTCCAATAATAGTCTCCCCACTCTCGAGTTCAAAACTCGAAGAAAGAAAGTACAAAAAAGACGACTATCAAAATTTTTTTTCGGACTCTACACCTATTGGGGTTGAGTCTCGGAGGAGACCTTAACTCCAACCGAGGTTGACGTTGAAGTTGAGGCTCGAGAGAGATCTTGCTTCCAGCTGAGGTTCAAGAAGATCTTATCTCCTATTGACGTTGCAGTTGAAGCTTGTAGAAGATCTTGTCTCCAATTGGAGTTGATGTTGGTGTTGAAGCTTGGAGGAGATTTTGTGTCCAATCGAGATTGATGTTGAAGTTGAGGCTCGGAATAGATCTTATCTCCAGCCGAGGTCTAGAAAGATCTTGTTTTCTATTGACATTGCGGTTGAAGCTCGTGGGAGATCTTTTCTCCAGTTGATGTAGAAGCTCGGAAGAGATCTCATCTTTAGTCGAAGTTGACGTTGAAGTTGAGACTCGGGAGAGATCTTATCTCTAATCGAGATTGATGTTGAAGCTAAAGCTCGAGAGAGATCTTATCTCCAGTCGAGATTGAAGAAGATCTTATCTCTTATTGACGTGGACGTTGAAGCTCAGGAGAGATCTTATCTCCAGTCGAGGTTGAAGAAGATCTTATCTTCTATTGATGTAGAAGCTTGAAAAGATTTTATCTCCAACCGAGATTGAAGAAGATCTTATCTCCTATTAACGTAGACATTAAAGCTCGAGGAAGATCTCATCTCCAACCGAGGTTGAAGGAGATCTTATCTCCTATTGACGTAAATGTTGAAGCTTGGAAAAAAATATCTCTAACCGAGGTTGAAAGCCTTCGACTAGTGCATGTGAAGACAAGGTTCTCCTCCTGTTCCTAACATGGCTATTATTGATTGCTTCTTTTCTATCATCACATAATTTTTGCACCAAAAAATAATAATATCAAAATAAAGTTTTATTGAAGAAAAATTACCGGTAGTATATCCTCAGATTTTTTGAGTTTCAAGATTGTGGGAGTATTGTTCCTCCGAGCTCCTTCAGGCAATAGGTTCTGGGCCAGATGATCTTCTCTATTTCATACTGGCCTTCCCAATTTAGGGCAAGCTACTCTTGGCTTTAAGGTTGAGAGATGGCGGTTTATCACAGCACTAAGTCCCCCAGAGAGAGTATTGATGATGCCGAGAGGTGGTCGATCTTCTTATTGTTCCTCTCCTATTGGTAGTTCTCACCACGACAGTGCCCTTGGCCGATCTTTTCTTTCTTCAAACGGACGTCTGAGAAATCGACCTAGCCGACCTCTCCTGATGAGCTCCTCGATTTTATCTTGGAGCTGAATATATTCTTCAGTATCGTGATCGTGGTCACGATGGTAGAGGCAGTACTTGCTTCGATTATGCTTGTTTGGGAGAGATCGTAATTCTTTTGATCTTGATAGTTGATTCTTAATTTTTATTAGAACTTGAGTTTTAGGAGCATTAAGGGGGGCATAGTTGTAGAACCTTCCAGAGGGAGAACTTCTTCATGACCTTCTGTTGGAACATCTTTGATGACGAGCTCGAGGAGGAGTTTGGACTCATTTACATTCGGAGGGAGTCCGTGAGTGCGTTCGAACTTCATTCGATCCTAAATTAGTGGTGGATCTATTAGACTAGCCTACTCGTCGCTCTCCTACGACTTTTTCATCCTTCAATTTGAAGATTTCTTCCATACGGGCATATCTTTCTGTCCGAGTTAACAGATCGATAAAGTCTCTGGGGTACTTTTTCTCTAGAGAGAATAGTAAATCATTATTCTGAAGACCATCCTTGAGTGCGGGCATTGCAACGGACTGGTCCAGATTTCGAACCTTCAATGTAGTAGCATTAAATCGGATGACATAAGTTCGGATGGATTCTCTCTCCTTTTGCTTGACATTCATTAAAAAATTCAAACCTCAGCACGGATGTCGGCTGCTGATGAAGTAAATTACAAACTTATGACTCATCTGATCAAAAGAGAAGATCGTACTCAATTTCAACGTCGAGTACCAATTTCTTACTGCTCCCTTTAAGGTGAATGAAAAAGCTCGACATAAGATGACGTCTGATGCGTCATGGAGCAGCATCATGATCCGGAAGATCTTTAGGTGATCAATCGGATCAGAGGTTCCATCGTAACTTTCAAATTGACGGAGCTTGAAGTTCGGTGGAATGAATTCTTGTATAATTCAGAGAAAGTAAAGAAGATCGGTGCAGACGTTGTCATAGTGAGCCAGAGCGACATGACGGAGTTTCTCAATCCATTGATCCATCTTTCATAGTTTGCGATCGAGGACGTCGTCTCGATCGTAGATCTTGGATGGCATCCGATTGTAGATAGAAAATATCTCTTTCAGAGGAGAATCATGATCCGAACATGGATCTTCTGCTCTCTATTTTCTCTTTTTAGGGACGACAGATATGCTAGCCCAAGTGCTTCTCCTTAGGATTGATTGCTAGCATCCTGATGGCGGGCTTTTTGACGGAACTACCATCGAGGGTTGCCGCATGGTCTGCACTATTTTGGTGAGACCCTGAATCCGCTGTATCAATAAGTCAAACTACTCCGAATCTACCATGGCCGCTGGTGAAGGTGGGGGTTGAAGCACCAATGATGGAGTAAAAATAGATGGATCTGGCTCAGATCTGACGGCAGAAATGATAGATCTTCGGATAGTCACCTTCTTTGGAGGCATTTCTTGGGATTGAGGAAGAGGATGGAGATGAACCTTAAAGAAGAAGATCAACATGATCGACTGAGCACTCCTTTAAGAATAAGATTATCTCAAAAATAAAGATCCTTCCTCTAGCGCCAATCCTGTTAGTGTAGAATCTAATTGACCGAGCTGGAGTCGAGGAAGATGAGGTCGCTGCTGGTGATCTGCAAAATAAAGTTTCATCCGGAGTTAGTAGCGGCGGCTCCAATAGGATCCTTTGACGATCAAGTCAGCTCTTCTGACCAACAAAATGGAGTACTCAGAAAAGAGTTCGATAGAGTTTTGGAAATGAGAAGAGAGCTTAGAGAAAATATATCTAGAGAATCTTTTTTTATAGATGGAGCCTGTAGCGGATTGATAGTGACAGCCATAGCCGTCTGATAGCGGATCGCTCGAAGTTTAATGAAGTCTGTCATGGAGGAAGGCATCGTCTGTAGCACCGTTTGTAACAAACTGATAATGATAGCTACAGCCGTCTGGTAGGGGACCGCTCGAGGTCTGGTGGAGTTTGTTATGGAGGAAGGTATTTGTTATCGTGATATGGCTGTTCATTGAGATTTAATAGTCGAAGTTCGGAGGAAGCAAGCGTTGGTTGGCGAAGAGCTTTGATATATATCAATTTCAGAGGAGTTCGAAGTCCTAAAGGAAATACGGCTAGAGGAGATCATCCGGAAGGAATGCTAGTTAAAATATGGAAGTAATCCACTAGAAAAATTCGGATGGAGTTTGACTGATGGAGAAGTCTAGGAGGAGTCCGACTGGTGGAGAAGTTTGATCGAAGGATAAGTTCGGAAGGAGTTCGGCTCCTGGAGAAATTTGAAAGAAGTTTGGCGCTTGGAGGAATCCGACTGGAGCCGAAATCCAAAAGAAGTTCGACTTCTGGAGGGATCCGAAAGGAGTTCGGCTCCTGAAGTTAACTGGCTGAAGGAGAAGTCTGGAAGAAGTTTGGCTCATGTAGAAATTCGACTGAAGGAAGAGTTCAGAAGAAGTTCGGCTCCTGTAAAAATTTGACTGAAGAAAGAGTTTGGAAAGAATTCGGCTCCTGGAGGTATCCGACTGAAGGAGAGATCCAGAAGGAGTTTGGCTCCTGGAGGAACTTGACTGAAAGAGAGATCTTCTATAGAAATCCGACTGAAGGAGGAGTCCGGAAGGAGTTCGGCTCTTGTAGAAGTTCGAAAGGAGTTTGGCTCCTGTAGAAGTTCGACTAAAGAGGAGATTCGGAAGGAGTTTGGATCCTGTAGAAGTTCGACTGAAGGAGAAATTCGAAAGGAGTTTGGCTGGGGTTCGATCGTTGGAGGGGTTCGGCTGGGGTTTGATCGTTGGAGGAAAAATTTTCGATCGAAGCTCTTCCGTGATTGCCAATTGTGTTAGCCTAAGCATCAGACTGGACTTCGACGGGAGCAGAATTTATCCCCAATAGTTACTACTGTTGGAGATGTTTATTTCTTTGCAAAACATTTTTTCCACGATATGCGCATGATGAAAGAATTAGTATAAGATGATAGAATTAGTATAATATACAAGATTAATTGGGTATGAAGTTGCCTAGCATCTAACCTTGACAAGCCAGATTACCTAATACCCTAAAATATTTTGTCTAATTATCGTTCACATTTAGATTGTTTGAGTTGTTATCATTTTTAATCAAACCTAACCAGGCGAACATCGGGTTGACACATACTAAAATCTAACTCAAATTAGCTACTCACCGATCCAAACCCATGTGAATCTGCAAATTACTAAAATCATTGGCCCTGGAAGGGTGGCGTATTACTTTAAATCTCTTACTGAGTCTTTTAAAAAAAAAAAACTCAATTTTATTCATGATACTTTACTTTCTATTCTAATCTATGATCAAAGATATATACGTATATATCATCCCGGAGTTGGAGGAAAAAAGATTCCACCTCGTCCATCCACTTCGAGTCCCCATGACAGGACGTGCGGTGCGGTGGCCGCTGGGCCGAGCCGCGAGGTTCGGTGGGTTGGCGGATGGGGACAGCGACGCGTCGAGCGCCGAGCACCAAGCCTGCGCAGCTGTCGCTTGTCGGTACGTTCGCGAGGCACGATGTCGACGCCTTGGGCGGTCCCCGCCCAACCGTCTCTCCCTAACCCGCTCTCACCCTCCGGTATCGGACGTCCCCACCCATCCCTTTCACACATCCGCTTAAATATTAAATATTATTGTTTATCAAAAAATAATATTAACATACTATTGGAATAAACAAGAAACCAATCTACGGGTGGGTGGCGGAATAAAACAAGTCGATCCACCCACCCAATCATGTTAATCGACAAATCTTCGCCCAAGGATGGAGTTATTCCAACATGTGCATGTGGTTGAGATGATCTCTTGGGATCCGCCAATAGCTGCAGTCCGTTTATGTTTGAATCTTCTTTTAGCTTTCAAGGCATAATAACTTTATCCTGCTTTACATGTTAGTTTTATCCCATTCAGGAGTGACATCTGTATTAAGAGCAGGTGGGGCCATGTTTTGGATTTCAAGCATATCAATGAGTTGTTGACCACCTTGATTGACTCCTTCCATTGTTCCCATGAAACAGGATAGTTCCTCAGACATAAATTCAAGAATATTATGGTGAACATCACTTGTTTGTACCCAAAAAAAGGGGAAACGTGGACATAATTTGTCCACACAATGCATTACTAACGCTACATTTGGATGCTAAATATTTAACTACTCCATGGATGTTAATGGTGAATAATGTTGTTCACTTGGTTGGTACTCCATACACATCATTAATGCTGTCCTCCAAAATGTTAAGAAATGGTAATAAAGAAAACATCATCCAAGAATAAAAGTCGCAACAAGAAAATAGGGATTTGAGGTTGGTTGAAGTTATTTCACTATCTCCCGGCCCGGAAATAACTTTAACCTGATTATATATCTATTTTTTTTGGCTATTATGCCTTTCTGTCTAGTATTTAGCTAGTTAGATAGATAACTTTATATTATCCGGATAACTTTATATTATCCACACTCCAACCAGCATCTAATTATGGTCTAAGATCCTAAGTTTACCTATAGATATGGTGTAATTACATCTTTCATCTCTTGGTATTGAAGGACTACATGCGTTTGAGTGGTCAATCTCTATGAAATAGAGACATTTATTCCATTTATATAAAAATGTAAATTTTTGGTTGATATGTAGGCAACTGTAGCCTACATCCATGTCTATAAAAAACATGGTCTAGTCCACATGGCAACACTTTCTATTTCCAGGATATTGTTTTTCTAGGATAATTTACTAAAATCACCAAATTATAGTTTGGATAGCTCCTCCTCTCACCCTCGAAGCAAGAAGTTGGGGATTCAATTCACTCTCATTTTATGCCAATTAGCAAATCCTCGATTTTCCAAGTGATGGTTTGATCTACGTGGAGGCCTAAGTTACGACCTAAATAAGGTTGGATGAGCATACGATATTTGGTTGAAATTAGCCCCTCTTGATCTATAATGATGATGATGATGATAACTTTTTTTTAAAATTAAAAATTATATCTTAAAAATATTGACTGAAATTTACTATATAGATGGAAAATAATAAGAATACAACTGATAACCAATAGCCTACAGACCATGAAAGTGCCTTTTCTTTTCTAGTGGTTTCAATATGTGTGTAGTTTTACATTTCATTTGATTTCCTTATTGTGATATAATTTTCACCTGGTGTACTCATTTTTGCAATACCCCAACTAGAAAATAGGTTCTTTTTCATTTTATTTTTTGGTCTGAGGACTTCTTCAAACTCATATCGCTCAGCCATACTTATAGGTTGTTAATGTTTCTTAAGCTGTCATCTATAATTCTCAACTTTTATGGAGTACTACTTGTCAAAAAGAAATCATGAAATACTATTTAAACGAGTAATGCCGAGCAACACCCATTTACACGCTCATTTTGTAGCATTATTACCTTTCCTCTCATTTTTAAATAAAATATGGTGATTAGGTTGTTTGATACTTGGCTTTTTAAAAAAAAAAGAATTCAATATAATTTTTAATTTTATAAATCATTTCTAATTATATGTTGCTACATTAGTGTGTAAAATTCTACATGGATAAAACAATGTAAAAAATATATAACAACATATTTAGCTGCTACTAATATACATAAAATTTATTTGAAATATTAAAAATTCTTCTACACATACTGATAACTTTTACAACCGGTACAATCATAAACTTGCAAAAAATTTTGCGACCACCGACTATAATGTGTGCAAGTTAGAAATTTTGCGACCACCGACTATATTTAGCTGTATGGATGCAAGTGTGACGGTAGATATTATGTTGGCGTTGTACAACAACATGTACATCGAATGCACCTATAATATATCTATAGTAGAATATATCTATGTAGATGTAAAAAAAATATCATACTCTAAATTTGGGATATAACATGATCATGATCATGTTATCAAGAGTTATAGCCCAAGATAACATAAAATTAATATTTATTTTTTTTAAATTAAATAACAGATGTATTATAAATAAAAATAATAAAGAGGTTCATTTTAAAATCTTAATTAAACTAAAATTGGATCAAAACATTTAAATTCAAAGCTAAAACCAAAATATATATCTCAAAATTTATAAATAATCTACTATAAGTTCATGATCATAAACTAAGTTTAAACTACTAAGATTTTCTAGCTTATAATGCAGATCCTCAAGTCTAGATCTCTCATCGTTCTTAATCTTAATCCTCTGTAAAAAAAAAAATAATTAAAAAGGTATGAGCTATATTAGCTCAATAAGTAAAATTCATGCTGAACCAAGCATAAAGTTTTTTCATGATATTATAATATTAATTATAAAATAATAGATCTTATAAAATAAAATATTTTATAGAGCATATAATAAAATAAGTTATAAAGATAATCATGCATGCATAAATCATGAAGTTTTATAAATATAATTCATAAATTATTTTTATCTATTTATATCATATTTCAAATCATTACTCATAGATATACGTGCTATAATCACTTTATACTCATGATAAGACCGTCATCATAATCGATAAGATTTCATACTTTATATTCATTACCAATTTTATACCCATTGATAGAAGGCCTTTTGTCGATTAACCTTACTTTTATAAGGCTATCATAGCTATCTAAGAGCCTTTAAAATTTTATTTTTTAAAAATATATATATACATAGATAGAAAAAAAATAAAATTTATGCTTCATAAATATATAATTTTCATAAAATATATTAATGTATCAATGGTCATAATAAAATATGCTTTTTAATATCTCATACGTTGATCCTTATTTTATAAAAAATATGATTTCATCAATAGTTCATTTGCATGAATAATATGATAATTTAAAAATAAATAAAGAGCATAAAATTTTACTTACCTCAAGATTCTACTTACCTCATTTATCCTAAATATTCAGACTTCATTAGATGAATCAGATAATTCTATTTAAAATATAAAAAAATATGATTAATTTATATTCAATGAATATAATAAGATTAAATCATAAAGAAAGAGAACTGTTTATGGGATGTGTTGAACTGTCTGGGCACCGGACAATTTAGGACTCTTAGTCGAGGGTTAGATCTAAGTAACTTGATCAAGAAATCATGAAGTATAAATTAGATCAAGATCAAGATCGATCAACAAGATTCATCGATCAATAGTAGAATTTTAAGATACTCGATGTCACCAGGTGAGGTGACGTATGGCATGAATATTAAAGCGACTGCGGATCATCTTATTGGACTTAACATAGATCCCTAGAAGAAAAAAAGATAGCTTGATAGGAGAGTCCCTAGATCTTTTTAGAGAGAGAAAGTAGGTAAGGAGAGAGAAAGTAGAGAAAAAATCTTCGTATTCTTCAAAAAAAATAATCATGATTGAGATCATCAAGGATCATGTTGGGATGACTTAATAGGAGTTGACGTTAATTAGATTCTATGAATATCTAGTAGGGATCGGATTGGGATTCGATCTGCTGTATGGATATCAAAGAAATTTTAGATATCTTGAAAAGGTCATCTCAAGTTTATGATGGTGTCCATGGATCAGATAAAGAGAGAAAGAAAGAGGATAGAGAGAATTTCTAGAAAAAGAAGGAGAGAGAGGAGAATGAGAATCCTTTTCTCTCTCGTTTTCTTTTCTTTTCTTCTCTTCTTCTTCTTTTCTTCTTTCTTTCTTTGTTTTCTTGGCCAAACAGGGGATGGATGAGGGTAGTGGCTGATGGTCTGGTAGAGTGCAATGGCATAGCTGAAGGTCTAGTAGCGGACGGTCAACGATAGTGGAGAGCAAGGAATGACCAGTGACGAGATCCAAATAGCGAGAATCATAAGAAAACATCTAGAAAATAGGGGATCCGTCCCCTTTCCATGTTTTCTTCGGTCATTGGCGAATCACCGATGGCCAAAACTTTCGAGGAAGGTAGCTAGTGGATGGGGATCACTGAAGAAAAAATTCTAATTTTTTGGATTAGGTTCGTTCAGATCTGATTGGATCAAAAGAGATATTTCAAAAATTTTTTTTTTTGAATCTAGATCAGATCTGAGACATTTCAGATCTGATTTTATAGATCTAATAAAATAAAATAAAAATAAATTTAATTTAATTTAATTTTATATCTTTTATTGGGTAATCAAATTATCTTATGATGATCCTGCTGATTGCCTGAGATTTTGGATCTAGCCACGTAAGTACCTGACCTCTATCGGTATCCACTCAGACTGGATCTAGAGATCTTCTCCTTCTTTATCACCTTTCTAAATATCAAATCTGGATCTGATTTGGAGGATCTTCAAAACTTTTTTTGAAGATCTGAAATCGTCTCTTGCAACAGTACTGCCTTCTTCCTTTCTCATCACCTTTCTCTTGCCTGGATCGCACCAAACTGGAGCCCAAATTTTCTTGGGCATGAAGAGGAGAGAGGAAACCTGAAGATGGCATGGAGGAGGGAGAGGGGCAGCCTTATGGCATGGGCTATGGGTGATCACTTCTAAAGCTTGGCGCAGACAGAATTTTTATAAACTCTGCTGCACCATGCAGTGCCACATTATTCCGACCAATCACGTTGCTTCGTACAATCAGATCTAAATCTGATTGGTAGGATGACATCACCTGATCCAATCAGATAAGAGTCTCCTCAAATCATCCTTAGGTGGTGCCAAGATTGATCAAAGCAGAGTTTCTTGGCGCCTCCTAAGTTGATTCCAAGAAGCAACCTGGAGTCCCATCTGTATGGAACTCCAGGCATCCCTATCATTGGGCACACGCCTCCCTAGGCATGCACCTCCTCCTTTCCATTTTCTAGCAAGAGGACAAGCCCCTATCTGCTCTCCTACAGGTGCATGACATATGGACAGAATGTCTAAGTGTCAAAGATCAATATTTGATCAAAGTTAAAAGACAAGAATTAGCAGGTGACGAAAAATGGCATGGTTTGTCTCAAAATTATCTCATAAATTAAGATAATTCTTTTTTGATCTGGACAAGCTCCAGTCAGACCAAGTAAAGGTATCTGATTGAGCACAAACATATTTGGCTCAGTCGAGACAACTTTTAATGATAGTAAAGAAGAAATTAGGCTTCAATCGATGTGCTAGCACGATTTTCTTGAACTTAATTAAATCTAATTCAAATCAATTGAACTGAATTAGTTCAATTGATGATATCCAGATCTAAATTTTTATTTGTGTGACCCAGTTAGGTTCAGTTCTATATGGTAATGGGATATGTCATGATCTCTATCATCGACATCATCGAAACTCCTTTCGATGGATCAGAACTCTTCTGATTCGAACAACTAGAATGATCGATCATCTAAATCATTCTAATTGCTCCCAAAATCCACCAGTGACACCTAGCAGTATATGGTGGCAACCCATCAGAGCTGAAAAATGAAACCTCTTGGTGCAGCTACCTGTGTGATTAAGTTCTTCTATCTTGAGCCCCGATCAGATTAGGGTTAAGGTGAACTCGTCAAACCCTAATTTCTGTCATATGATTTAATCATTCGATTCAAGTCCAATGTGAAAATCTAAATAGAAACTCTTTCTATTATTTCACTCTGCCATGGCCATGGGCTTATGGACTTGATTCTCATGATCATCATAGGGCTGCTCCTCATCCACCGAGGTAGATAGATTCCATCTTGATGCAATCCAATTCCTACAATGAACATGCTATAGCCAACATACACCTCAGGGTTTCCGAATGGCTAGGAGATCGAGTCATGGTGTAGTCAAACTATAACACCCTCAAGGTGAACTATCCGATGCACCTCAGGTCAAAGAACCAGACACACACTACTGCAGCATCGAGTCAGTCATCGACGAGAAGGTAGACTTCCTTAATGACTACTCGAGGTGGTCACGCTCAGTGCCCTCGTTCTCTAACGAGTACCTGTACTCTCGCTCCGGTGTCTCTACACCATAGACTCAAGACTCATCTACTATAAAGAAGCGATTGTACACCAACCTTCCAGGATCAATCACCATCCTCATGATGATCCTATGGTCAGGAGCATTTTATGAGTTAATAATGAAAAATTCATGTCTTAAATTTTCAACTCTTGAAAATATGAATTATCATTACCATTAACTCAAGGGATGTATCACAGACACTAAATACACATATGTGATAGAAAATAATCCATTTTATTATTTATAGTCAAAATTATAATTTTGCCCCTAGAAGTGTATTACAAGTGTCAGCCAATTCTGGCTTCTAGGGCACACATATCTAACAAACTCCCACTTGATCCTAAAGCCAATTGGCTACAAATCTAAGTCCCATCTTTCTCAAGGTGGGCTTCGATCTTCTGCTGGCCCAACGGCTTTGTAAGTGGGTCTGCCGCATTATCTGCGGAGTCGACTCTCTTGACCTCGACGTAACCCTTCTCGAGGTAATCGCGGATGAGGTGGTATCGCCGCTCGATGTGCTTGGATTTTTGGTGAGACCTCGGCTCCTTAGCAAGGGCTATGGCGCCCATTATTGTCGCAGTACAGAGGAATGGCATCTGATGGCATCACTCCGATCTCTGCGGCAAACTTTTTTATACCAGAATGCTTCCTTCGCAGCTTCTGATGCAGCGATATATTCTGCTTCCATGGTGGAATCTGCTATCACTATCTGCTTGAAACTTTTCCAACTGACAGCTCCACCATTGCACACAAATAGACTTCCAGATGTCGACTTTCGATCATCTACATCGGACATAAAATCCGAGTCTGTATACCCTTGACTTGGAGTTCTCCATTACCAAAGACCAACAACATATCCTTAGTTCTTCTCAAGTACTTAAGGATACATTTCACAGAAGTCCAGTGTTCTTCACCTGGATTTGACTGATATCTGCTTGTGACACTCACAGCATGGGCTATATCAGGTCGTGTACATAACATGGCATACATGAGGCTCCCTATTGCTGAAGCATAAGGGATCTTGCTCATGCATTCTATTTCCTCAGGTGTGCTAGGGCACATCTTCTTGGAAAGATGAATGCCATGTCTGAAGGGTACCAAATCCCCTCTTAGAGTTTTTCCATACTAAACCTCTTTAGTACTTTCCTCTATGTACATCTTCTGTGAAAGTCCTAGCATCCTATTCGGTCTATCTCTATAGACCTTAATTCCTAGAATAAAGGATGCTTCTCCTAGGTCTTTCATGGAGAATTCTTTGGATAACCATATTTTAACTATGGTCAACATGGAAATATCATTCCCAATAAGGAGGATGTCATCCACGTACAATACGAGGAAGACAACAGCGCTCCCACTGACCTTTTTGAAGACACATGGTTCCTCCTTCATTTTTGATGAAACCAAATAATTTTGATCACATCATTGAAAATGAGTGTTCCAGCTCCGAGATGCTTGCTTAAGTCCATATATGGACCTTTGCAGCTTTGCAAACCTTGTGATCAGTATCACTGGATGTGAAACCTAGCGGCTGTTCCATATAGATATCTTCCTCAAGATATCCATTTAAGAATGTCCATTTTCACGTCCATTTGCCATATTTCATAATCGAAATAGGCTGCAACAGCAAGCAATGTGCGGATGGATTTTAGCATAGCTACTGGCGAAAAGGTATCCTGATAGTCAATGCCTTCGCATTGACTATAACCTTTTGCCACTAATCTAGCTTTGAATGTCTCCACATTTCCATCTGCACCAATCTTTCTCTTGTAAGATCCATTTACACCCAATAGGTACTATACCTTCTGGTGGATCTACCAAGGTCCAGACTTGGTTTGAGTGCATCGAGTCAATTTCTGACTTCATTGCCTCTAACCATTTCTCGGAAGTCGATATCTGATATCGCCTCGTTATAGGTTTTGGGATCATCACCATGAACCCATTACCTATGAGGAACATTTTCTCTACTTCCTCTGAAATAGTACCTAAGTACCTTCTCAGGGGATGAAAAAATTCTTTTCGATCTACGAGGTGGAGGAGGTAGTGATTCTTATTGGCTCAACCTGATTTGGTTCCATTTGGTCCTTAGCTCGTTGCTCTTGTGAGACTTTCTCATCGAAGCTTGATCTGCTTTCCAATGCCGCTATCTTGAATAAACTATTTTTCAAGAAAGATGGCATGTCGACTCACAATCACATTGTGATCTTCTGGAATGTAGAAATAATATCCTAATGACTCTTTAGGATATCCTATGAATCGAGCTCTAAAGGACCTAAAGTCTAACTTGTCCGCTTGTTGTCTTTTGACATGAGCCGGACAACCCCAAATTCTGAGATGACTCAGACTTGGTTTCTTACCATGCCATATCTCATACGGTGTGGTAGGAACGATTTTTAGAAGGAACCCTATTCAGTAAGTATATTGCAGTTAACAAACAGTATCCCCAAAGAAAATCAGGAAGGTCTGTGAAGCTCATCATGGATCGGACCATATCTAATAGGGTCCGATTCCTCCATTCTGAAAACTCCATTGAGTTGAGGTATTCCAGGTGGAGTCCATTGAGAGACTATGCCATTTTTCTTGAGATAGTCTAAAATTTTTGACTAAGGTATTCACCTCCTCGATCTGATCGAAGAACCTTAATGGATTTTTTAGTTTGCTTTTCTACTTCATGTCTGAATTCTTTGAACTTTTCAAATGCTTCAGACTTGTGTCTCATAAGATACACATACCCATACCTAGATAAATCATCGATAAAGGTTATGAAGTAGACAAAGTTGCCTCTAGCCGGCACATCAAATGGGCCGCACACATCAGTATGTACTAGGGCAAGAAGATCCATGGCCCTTTTCCCATGTCCTACAAAAGGAAGCTTAGTCATTTTGCCATGAAGACAGGAGATTCACAAATTGGATATGACTCAAAAGTCAATGGACTCAATAGCCCAATTTTTTCTAATTTGTTAACCCTATCTTCTGCTATATGACCTAATCTTAGGTGCCATAGATACCTATCATTTTGGACTATCCCTAGGTCATTTTGATTTATGGCATTCACATTTTGCTCGATATTAAAAATAGATACATCAATATGTAACTGATAAAGACCGTTAATAAGAAAACCACTTGCAATTTTATTTCTTTCATAAAGAATGTTACAATGGTCCTTAAGAAAACTAATTACATAGCCTTCTAATGCAAGGCAAGAAATAGAAATCAAATTCCTGCTTGCTGCAGGCACATAATAACAGTCTTTTAATACTAAGTCTAAACCAGATGGTAGTCGAAGAGGGTATGTTTCCATGGCCACGGCAGCAACTCTTGCTCCATTTTCGATGCATAGGATCATCTCACCATCCCTCAGCCTCCTGCTATCCTCAAGATCCTGCATAGAAGTGCACAAATGAGCACTAGAACCAGAGTCAAGCACCCAACTGGATGCAGAAGAAATCGTAAGGTTAGACTCAATAACGAGCATACCTCCAGAAGGACCTGCCTCCTTCTTATTCTTCAGGGTGGCCAGGTAAGTAGGGCAGTTCCGCTTTCAGTGGCCATCATTGTTTGCAATGGAAAAATACTTTTCTTTGTCAGCGGCCTTCTTCTTCAGCTCTATCCTTTTTCTTCTTTTTCTTCCTTCCATCTTTTGCTTTTTCACAGACTTCTTCTTCTTTCCAAAAGACTTTCTCTTGAAAGAAGTCCATTCCATAGCAAGCACTGAGCCTTTAGAACCTTTCATAGAAAGCTCAGCAGTAACCAGCATGTTCATAAGTTCGGCCAAGGAATTTTGAAGTTTATGCATATGGTAGTTCATGATGAACTGCCCATATGCATCAGTCAAGGATTGCAGAATTATATCATTCTGCAAGATCCAAGTCCAACTTCACTCCGAGCTTCTCAAGCTCTTCCAAGTCCTTGATCATCATCAGACAATGATCTTGGACTGACTGCCCATCATGCATTTTAGCCTTGAATAAGTCATTTAGTGACTTGATACTTGGCTGCGCGACTCTGTTCACCAAACATCTCTTATAGGTGAGCCAACATTTGGCGGGCAGTCCTGATATCTTCATGTTGGTGCTGAAGCTCATCAGACATCGAGCCCAACATGTAGTATCTGGCCTTATTATCTTCGTCCATCCACTTTTCAAGAGATGCTCTCTGTTCAGCGGATGGACGAGCTGGTAAGGTGGGAGGGTCCTGATCCAATACATGAGTTAACTTCTCGAAATCCAAAATAATTTTGAAGTTTCGAAGCCAATCCTTATAATTTGGTCCGGTCAGTCTATGGGTGTCCAGGATTCGTGCTAGTGGGTTGGATGCAGACATTTTTCTATAGAGAGTCAAAGTTTCTAGTTAGATATTGTAATTAAGACTTAACCAATTTATTTAAAAATTTTATTTTTAAATAAATTAGCTTTCCACTATTTTTTTGGATCCCTACACTTTCCTCTGTAGAGATGCAAAAATCTCCATGATTAATGATTTCTAGTGGGTGGTGCGGTCCCACCAACTGACTCATCACCTCACCTAACAGTTATTGGTGATGGGTTAGCCAATGAGTGAACAACTCTTGTTCAATGATTCTCTAATCATGGTGCACCCAAACTTGGTCTCTAATTCATGAATCTCACCGTGCCCAAAATATTGATCCACTCCTTAGTTAAGTCAGACCCACCATTTGCATAGATTGGATTCCTAATTGAGTCTCTCACCGTATCCAAAATATTGAGCCCAATCCATCCTCCAGCCCGTAGCATCCAATGCCTAATAGACATGGTTGCATCTTTTTGGTGCAACTGAGCCACTGTAACCAGCCGAGAACAATCAACCCGAAAAGGGCCCACATCTACAATGGTGGAAGACCTTAGACTTAATCTTTTCTTAGGGAGATTTGATTTAGGTCTCATTAAACTAGACTTGACATAGTCATAACCATTATGACTAACCTAGTGGCATGGGTTAGCTCGGATTATTGACCACCTCAGATCAGAACTGAGTCAACAAACATGGCCAGGTAAGTGAGACCGATGGAAGGGATATGCCATTAACTCGATAAGAATGCATTCGAGTCGAGTAGCTCCCAATTAAAAATCAGTCGATCGTATCTGCCAAACTTACCTTAGACACCAAATTATTGAGCCAGAACCAATTGGGTTAGCCTACAATCCAGACTCTAACCACTGAGCCTAATTAGGTCTTAGCTTGATCGATCACTCATGTGACTCGATCTTGACCCAGACTTAATCCTATTAGGCTGGTCAATTTAAGCACTGTTGATCCCATCTAACCAACTCTTGATTCGGTTTGATCAACCGCTTAGACCTAATTGAGCTACCCAAGCCAAACCCAATTTTATGAATATGTCTTAGATCTAAAATTCTCAATTTTAGACCTAACATATATTTCATAATCTTAATTCTTAATTAAGTTTAGGGTTCATAAATAAAATATATAAATAAAATCCTAGGATTTCAGGATCTAGGATTTTGCAGAAAGTAAGTTTTGAATTTTCTGATTAAGGATGAATGCACAGCACCCTACACATCATAAGAACATCCCATCGAATGGAAGAAGAGGGCATTTAAACTCTACTTTATTCTTATGATCAGACAGCCAAGGAGAATGCCTTAATCAAAAATATAAGACTACAAAATTAGTTAGATCTACATTATATATCTCATATATAAAAATTGATTTAACTTTATACATATTTTGCATACATTTCATGTATCATATCATGCATAGTTTTCAGATCTAAATTATCTCATAATTCATCTAAAAAAATAAATTTAAATTAATCATATTAAAATAAATTTTAATCTAGATAATTATATAAAACTATTCGATAACTAGTCTAAACATGCATTCATCATATCTCATGTTGGGGATAAATCCCGCTCCCACCAAAGTTCAATCAGATGCTTAGCTGATAATGCAATCGGTAGTCATAAAAAAGCTTCAACGAATGAGCCTTAGCCGAGCTCTTTAGCGACCGAGCTCCTTGCAGACTCCTCCAGCGATCGGGCTTCTACGAAAGCCGAGCTCCTTGCGGACTCCTCCAGGGGTCGGGCTTCTATGGAATTTGGTCTTCTTGCAAACTCCTCCAGCGGTCGGACTTCTACGAAAGTCAAGCTCCTTGTGGACTCCTCCAGCGGTCGGGCTTCTATGAAAGTCGGACTCCTTGCGAACTCCTCCAGCGGTCGGACTTCTATGAAAGTCGGACTCCTTGCGAACTCCTCCAGCGGTCGGACTTCTACGGAAGCCGAGCTCTTTGCGGACCCCTCCAGCGATCGGAACTTCTATGAAAGTCGGACTCCTTATGGACTCCTCCAGTGGTCGGGCTTCTATGAAAGCTGGATTTCTTGCGGACTCCTCCAACGACCAAACTTCTCAGTGGCCGAACTTCTTACAGACTATCGATGGATTCCTACCGACGATCCCACTACTAAACGGTTACACGATAATAACGATCGATATTTATTAAGTTAATAACGATCAATATTTATCAAGTCAATAATGATCGGCATTGATCATAATAGTTACGACAATCATTAATCAAGGCAGTTACAATAAGCTCCACCTATAAAAAGAGATCCTCCAGATACGCTTAGGCTAGGTTCTAAAAAAAACCCTTCTCTCCTCCACGAAACTCTACCGAACTCCATACTGAGCACTCCATATCTATAGGCCAGAGCTAACTTGACCGTCGGAAGATCCTACCAGAGCCACCCTCCATCGGCTCCGAATGGGACTTTATTTTGTAGGTCACCGATGGTGACCTTATCTTTCTCCACTCCAGCTCGATCCAACATCAACCAAATTTTGCACCAACAGATGTTGGCGCTAGAGAAAGGGCTCCTCTGTTCTTGAGGTTCTCTCAATCTAAAAGGAGTACTCAGCGACGATCTCTCTCTAGAGATCTCCCTCCCTCCTCTTCAGAGTTCTTTCCTAAGAGAAGATGCCTCCTAGGAGAGCTTCGACCTGGTGATCAACGACCTCCGCAGCCCAATCTCGCTTAGATCCGTCTACTCCCACTCCAGCTCCTGGCAACCCAGGTTTCATATGTAGTTGTGGTGGATGCGGAGCAGTTCAACCTGCTTGTCCAGCAGGTTTGTGGCCTCACGGAGGTGATGCAGGCGGTGCAAGCCATACACCAGCAGGCTCCGACACCGGCTCAATCGACATGGAATTCTCCAGAGCCCTATGGTCTGGGCCAAAAATGGTCGACTTGGGTTACCTGGCCTCCGATCCCCAAAAGAGAGAAGTAGAGGAGGGAAGGCTCCTGCTCGGATCATGACTCGATTGAGGGGGAAACTTTGCACCCATCCTATCAAAAAACTTTGAAGATCAAAGACCGTGAAGATCTCTTAGATCAAAGGCTCTTAGGAATGAGCTGACGGATCGAAGAACTCCATCACAATCCCTCCTCTCATGGTAATGACGTTTGTGCTGACCCTCCTTTTTCATCAAAAAATTATGCAGGAATCGATCCCGCCGAACTTCAAGCTCCCATAGTTCGAGGGTTACGATGGGACCATCGATCCAGTCGACCATCTGAAAGTCTTTCGGACGATGATGTTGCTCCATGGTGCATCAGATGCTATTTTGTGTCGGGCTTTTCCCTCGACCCTTAAGGGAGCCACCAGAAATTGATACTTGGTGTTTAAGTCGAGTACCATCTTATCGCTTGATCAGATGAGCCAGTAGTTCGCAGCCCACTTCATCAGTAGTCAGTGTCCACACCGAAGTTCGGATTCCTTGATGAATGTCAAGCAGAAGCAAGAAAAATCCATCCGAACTTATGTCATCCGATTTAACGCTGCGGCATTGGAGGTTCAAAACTTGGACCAGTCCGTTGCGATGGTCGCGCTCAAGGACGGCCTTCAAAAAAATGACTTGCTGTTCTTCCTGAAAAAATAATATCCCAAAAATTTTGCTGACATGCTAGCTCGGGCTAAAGGTTATGCCCAAGCTGAGGAGGCCTTCAGGACCAAGAATGATAAAGTCGAAGGTGAGCCGAGTAAGCCCGCAGAAGCAGAGAAGTCGAGTAAAGTTCGACCGCATTTTCGAACTCCTTCTGGGCGTAGGCAAGCTCGAACTCCCCCTCAGGCCTGGAGGTGGGAAAGCCCTAATGGAAGGACACACTGAGGTTCTATCCAACGCCGAGGTTCTCTCCAGCGTCGAGGTTCTCTCCAACAGAGATTTCATAACTATGCCTCCCTTAACTCCCCAAAGACCCAAATGCTGATGGAAATCAGAAAATAACTTTCGAGATCGGAGAGGATGCGTTTCCACTCCAGCAAACGCAATCTCAATAAGTTCTGCCTTTATCATCATGACCATGGCCATGACACTGAGGAGTGCATCCAACTTTAGGACGAGATCAAAGTGCTCGTCAGGTGAGGTAGACTTGGCCGATTCTTACGGAGACGACCTGAAGGGCAAGAGGATCGACTGAGAGCGCTACCACCGAGGGAGGAGGACCAAGGAGATCGGCCGCCTCTTGGTGTTATCAATAAAATCTCGGGGGGACTTCAAGTCAGATCTGAAGGATCGATGAAGAAACAAAAGATCGAGGAACCTATGATCTTTACCGAGGTGGATGCCCAGGGGGTCCAATTTTCGCACAACGATGCGGTTGTAATCTCTTTGAACATTGCTGATTATGATGTACACTGTATTTTAGTGGATAATGGAAGTTCGATCGATGTATTATTTTATGATGCCTTCTCAAAAATGTTCTTATACCGATGGCCACTTGGGGCCTATGAACTTTCCATTGATAGAATCACCGGTAATGCCGTACCAGTTGAGGGCATAATAACTTTGGTTGTGACAGTAGGGCGACGCCCGAAATTGGCAAAAGCATAAGTTGATTTCCTAGTCGTAAGAACTTCGTCCGCCTACAATGCCATTCTTGGTCGATCTGGTTTAAATGCACTTCGGACGGTGGTATCAACCTATTATTTGAAGATGAAATTCTCAATAAATCATGGGATTGGAGAGGTCAGGGGAGACCAAGCTTTGGCGAGGCACTGCTACTCGATTGTCCTACATAAGGGAGAGCAGTCTGACTCTTATCTTGTTGACGAATTGGATGTCCGAGATGACCTCACTGAAGAATGGGACGAGCCTATGGAGGACCTCATCTCTATGCCCTTAGATGATGGGAATGTCAAGCATGCGGTAAAGATCGGCTCTAACTTGGCAAGCGAAGTTCGGAAGCAACTCGTTACCTTCCTCAGAAGAAATGCAGACGTCTTCGCCTGGACCCTAGCAGATATGCCAGGGATTGACGTCCGAGGTCATGGAGCATCGACTGACCGTCGATCCGAGGCATCGATCGATAAAAGAAAAGATACGCCACCATGCCCCGGAGAGGTAGAAAGCCATTGCTGAAGAAGTAGACAAGCTCCTCAAAGTTGGATTCATCCGAAAGGTTAATTATCCGATCTGGATCTCAAATGTGGTCCTCGTCAAAAAGGCGAACAACAAATGAAGGATGTGCATTGACTTCAAAAAGCTGAACAAGGTCCTGTTCCGAAAGACAGTTACCCTCTACCTAGGATTGATCAACTAGTGGATGCGACTTTGGGCTACGAGCTCTTCACCTTCATGGATGCCTTCTCTGGTTATAATTAGATCCGAATGGCACCTGAGGATGAAGAGAAGACCACTTTTATTACTGACTGTGGTCTTTATTGTTACAGGATCATGCCCTTTGGGCTAAAATATGTAGGAGCAACGTACCAGCATTTGATCAATAAAATCTTTAAGGAGCAGATAGACCGCAATATGGAGGTGTATGTGGATGATATGCTCATCAAAAGTCGAGCTTCAATAGACCACCTCGTCAATCTTGAAGAGACCTTCGGTGCACTCAAGAAGCACAAGATGAAACTGAATCTGACCAAGTGCGTCTTTGGTGTGACCTCAGAAAAGTTTCTGAGGTTCATGGTTTCAAGATGCGGGATTGAAGCAAATTTCAGAGAAAATTTGAGCCATTCAGGAGATGATCGCCCCAAAAATGATCAAAGAAGTTCAGCGTCTGATTGGAAAGGTGGCATTCCTAAATCATTTTATCTCAAGGTCGGTCGAATGATGTGTGCCCTTCTTCCAAGTTCTCAGGCAACCAAAGAACTTCTGCTGGACAGCAGGAGTGCCAACAGGCATTCGAGAAACTTAAAAACTACCTCAGCTCATCCTCATTACTGACAAAGCTCGAATCTGGAGAGAAATTATTCTTGTACCTGGCTGTCTCCCCAGTGGCCTTGGCGATAGTCTTGGTCAAAGGGGAAGCGAAGATGCAGCGATCGGTCTACTATGTGAGCTAGATCTTGAGGGATGCGGAGACCAAATACTCAAGGTTAGAAAAACTAATTTACTCTCTTCTAATTACTATCCGAAAACTTCGATCTTATTTTCAGGAGCACACCATTACGGTCCTCATGGATCAACCAATAAAAACAGTCCTACACCGAGCAGACGCTTCTAGGAGAATCACAAAATGGGCAATCGAGCTCACAGAGTTTGACATCAACTACCAGCCCAGGCCATCGATCAAGGCCCAGATATTGGTGGATTTTGTGTTAGAATGTACCATTCCAGTCGAACCCGAGCCTGAATAGAATGAGACCGGTGCTCTGCTATCACAGTCCAAACTTTCCCGAGGAAAGTGCTGACCTCCCCAAAGGCTTTTAGGCTCTGCATGTGGATGGCTCATCCAACTCCATCGGAGCTAGTACGGGGCTGGTCTTAATTAGCCCTAAGGGCATCATCGTCGAGTATGCACTACGCTTCGAGTTTCCTACGACCAACAATGGGGCCGAATATGAAGCATTGATCGTCGGATTAAAAATAGTGAAGAAATTAAAAGTAGATCGGCTTCAAGTCTTCAGCGATTTCCTAGTTGGTGGTATGCCAAGTTAATGGTAGCTACAAGGCACAGGAGAATAGTATGGTGAGATACCTTGGAAAGGTGAGGGATTTGACCTCGGCCTTTGATAGTTTCGGCATTCCGATAAATTCCGAGGGCGAAAAATGTCAGAGCCGATCTTCTCTCTAAGTTGGCCACTTTAGCCCCGATCGAGCTTTCCAAAGAAGTATTCTTGGAGGTTCTGAAGTGCCCAACCATACAGAAACTTCAGATCATTCTGCACACGAAATTTGAGTCGAGCTGGATTGATCCATTGATCGCCTACCTCAAGGAGGGGGTCCTTCCTCATGATCCGAAAGAAGCTCAAAAGCTCAGAAATCAGGCCTCCCACTACATTTTATATAAAGGCAAGTTGTATAAGAGGTCATACTCCCTTCCGCTACTGAGATATCTCCGACCTTCAGAGGCCGACCTCGCACTTTGGGAGGTGCACGAAGGACTCTACGGAAGTCATGTAGGAGCCAGATCCCTATCGCAAAGACTACTTCGATAAGGATACTATTGGCTGACCTTATTTTGCGATTCCATGAAGTATGTGAAAAAATGCGATCGCTGTCAGAAGAATGCAAACGTATAAAGACAGCCGGCCTCCGAGCTTGCTCTGCTAAGTGCACCTTGGCCATTTGCGCAATGAAGAATGGACATACTTGGCCCCTTTCCAATGATGTCCGGGCAGCGAAAGTTCCTCCTAGTCGCGATCGACTATTTCACCAAGTGGATCGAAGCTGAACCACTAGCGAGATTATTGAGGCCAAGGTGTAGGACTTCGTCTGGAAGTCACTTGTTTATCGGTTCGGTCTACCCCAAATTCTTATAACCGACAATGGACGACGATTCGCTGGAGCGAGATTCGTCAAGTTCTACGAAGGACTAAACATCTCCCACCGCTTCACATCGATGGCTCACCCACAGGCCAATGGGAAAGCTAAGGTGATCAATCAAACTCTGCTGCAAGGCATCAAGACAAGACTCGACAGTGCAAAGGGGGCCTGGGTGGACGAACTCTACCACATCCTCTGGGCATACCGAACTACACAAAGGATGCCGACTGGGAAAATATCTTTCGATGGATTAGAACTCTTTTAATTCATACAACTAAAATGATCGATCATCTAAATCATTCTAATTGCTTCTAAAATCCATCAGTGATACCTAGCAGTATATGTTGGCAATCCATCAGAACTGAAAATGAACCTCTCGATGCAGCTACCTATGTGATTAAGTTCTTCTATCTTGAGCCTCGATCAGATTAGGGTTAAGGTGAAGTCGTCAAACCTTAATTTCTGTCATATGATTTAATCATTCGATTCAAGTCCGATGTAAAAATCTTAATAGAAATTCTCTTTCTATTATTTCACTCTACCATGGCCATGGGCTTATGGACTTGATTCTCATGATCATCATAGAATTGCTCCTCATCTATCAAGGTAGATAGATTCTCTCTTAGGTGCAATTCAATTTCTATAATGAACATGTTATAGCCAACATACACCTCAGAATTTTGAATGGCTAGGAGATCGAGTTATGGTGTAGTCAAACTATAACACCCTCAAGGTGAACTGTCGATGCACCTCAGGTCAAAGAATCAGACACACCACTGCAGCTTCGAGTCAATCATCGATGAGAAGATAGATTTTCTTATGACTGCTCGAGGTGGTCACGCTCAGTGTTCTTATTCTCTAATGAGTATCTGTACTCTCGCTCCGATATCTTTACACCGTAGACTTAAAACTCATCTACTATAAAGAAGCGATTGTACACCAACCTTCCAGATCAATCACCATCCTCATGATGATTCTACGGTCAGAAGCATTTTATGAGTTAATAATAAAAATTTTTATCTTAAATTTTTAACTTTTGAAAATTAGAATTATCATTACCATTAACTCAAGAGATGTATCACGGACACTAAATACATATTAAGGATAGAAAATAATTTATTTTATTATTTATAGTTAAAATTATAATTTTGTCCCTAGAAGTGTATTATAAGTATCAGCCAATTCTGGCTTCTAGGGCACATATATCTAACAATCACGACCCAAGGGTGTGGCACAATGGGCGGCTATATTGGTGGCCCGAAATAGGAGAGGAAGACTTGGCCAAATAAGAGAAAACAAAGGTTTCTTTCTCCTATTGATTTCTAGTAAAATCCAAGTCGGTGATGCTGCGTAGGGCCATAGAAAGAAGTGGAGGGAAGATGGGACATGAGTTTGGGGCCTTACCTCGACTCTGGTGGTGTCTCCAACCATGATTTTAAGAGGGAATAATAAGGGCAGGTCGCAACTTCAATGAGAGAAAAGAGAGAGAAAGAAGAAAGGAGATAGCTGACTGCTTGGGATGGGGGTTAATGGAATAAAGGGCTTCCTTTTATAGAAGATATCTAGGGTTTTAGTTGCCCTAAATCTCTGCTTTCCCTAGTAGAATCCGAGAAGAAGAGGAGGAAGAAATAGGGAGAATAAAGGGAAGATGTGTTGGGATATCAGCTCAGTCTGATACCATTTGATGAGAATTTTGTATCAGAATATTACGGTAGAAAGAAAAAAAATAAATAAAATAAGAACATAATCAAGTACATGGATCAGCCCAAAGACTCGCTTCTACGAGATATGCAAAGCTTTACTATGAAAAAGAAAGAGATATAAGAGAGGATTATCCACTCTCAACTCACGTATATAATCTTTTCAACAAGAAGCTATCCTTAGCAAACTCTCTCTTGGAGATCCTTTGAAAAAACTGCAATCCACTGCCTAGCTATCCGTCCGAAGCTCCTGCTCCTATTGTCCGCTGGTGCTCTTCTTTTGCTCTCTATTATCTCAGTTCTTAGCAAACTCACCTAAGCTACGCCACGTTTTTGGATTGCTTCAGGCCTTTTAAAGGCCTCAATCAGTGTCTTACTCAGAGATGAATCTTCGATTGCAACTCAAACAAGGCCTTGGTCTATCAAATAACGATCGCAAGTAATTCCACCCATTAGATCGCGCAATCGCCGCATCTCTGCTCGTGTAGACCATGATAAAATGCCTGTAGACCTCTTAAGGGTCCACAGAAATCATGTGGGCGCTAATCTATGATGGACTGCGACCAATCATGTGTGGTCGCGTGTGTTGCTACACTTTCACCCGGATGTAGCCCCCTTTGGTGACCGCCTAGGCCCAAACCGCGCTCGCACCCACCTAGGCCCGAGTTGGGAATGTGCACGCGCTGCGCGTGGTATGACGCCCGCACTGGGCTTGACGTCGCCCAGTGCCTGCTGGCACCCACGCAGGCGGCCCAGCGAATTGCTGGCCCCTGCATGCGGCCTAGCACTTGCTGGCCCATTTAGTCGAGGGCCACAACCATAGGCCAATAGGCTCCACTCGATGGCCGATTTCTTCTACTGACTTTTTCGCGCGTATTTTCATCATCTGGACTCCGATTGAGATGTTCTTGGGCTCATTGAATTTCATTCATCGTCCTAGACCTTTCTGTGGACTTATTGTGGAAGAATTCGAGCCATTTTTTTTAACAAGATGGTCGTAGTGGAGGGTCTTGGAGAAAGAGGAAATTCTATATGTAGAGAGCCTTAAGATCTCGATGGCTTTAGGACTCTAATTCCTTCTCGGATTCAATCGGAGAAGAAGAATCTATGGAACACTTTTCTTTTCTTTTTATCTTAAGATTCGTGTGGAAAAAAATTTAGGGTTGGATATCACAAAAAATACTAAAAATCTTTTATAATCATCAAGCTATCCAGGTAGATATTTGGAGGATTATCCATGACTTGGCGAGTTTTGATGAGGTGACTCATGTCTGCAAGGAGGCTGGTGATGCTGCGAACCAGGTGTCCTCAAATGTGGCTAGGCATCATGTGGACACTATTTGGAAGAACTTGACTTCGATCTTTATTCAGCTTCATGATATATTTGTGCCAGGATTCTTTAGAATATAGTTGCACTAGGATAATTTGACACACCCACTTTATCAAAAAAATATTACTTTAGAAGATTAATAGGATGGGTCATTTTAGAAAGTGTCTGAGCCCGGTATGTATGCGTGCGGCCTTCTTTTGCGCTGCTCACATCGACCCCCATGCATCACATTCTGGTCCCACCTTTCATATCAAGCGCGGTAAGCTTCATCTCATTTGTTATCATCTTTTATTGCAACGCAGAATATGTAGTTTATTTATTTACTTATTTTTTTGGTACAACAGAATATGTAGTTGTTGGAAGAATTTCTTGAAGGAAGGGATGTTACAATCACTTTTTTCATGTGAGATTTGAATTTCGGGTCTCAGGACAAGGAATGACGCATCACCTTTGACCACTTTTTTTTTTTTTTTTTCCTGAGGAACATGGAACAAGTACACTTAATGAGTTAAGATAAATCTAACAATATTATCTTCGGGAGACTAAAGAAAGATTAGGGGAGACAGAGCGAAAGAGAAAGAAAAGGAAGGGGGAAAGCAAAGGATGCATAGGGATGGGACAACCCGAGGGCCACAACGAAGGTAAGGTAGTGTCGGTGCCGGCCGTTTGCTGGGATCCCAGGTGGGGCCCGAATTGGTTGGTCCACCTGCAAGGTATCATCCCCTCAATTTGCTGGTCTTCAACGCCACCCTACCAGCAGCCATCTTGAGAGATAAGCCCACCGGTCTAACCTGCACTCATTGATCAGAAATAACTAGTACTGCACATGCTTGAATAATTAAATTTAGAAAGCAGTTCAAATCATAGGTTCTTGTAAATTAGCTATCTAGGTGAGGCATTCGAAGGTTCTGGAAGGGGGGTTGGGGGTGTGGTTTCGGCTTGTATCCTCCGTGCAAAAGAAGGGTTGATTTGCTTTTGCGATGTCCGCTACTGGATCACTTTTTGTACAGCTTTTAAAGTCCTCAATCTCTTCCTTCTATCCATCAGCATAGATAATGGGATGGGATAGACATCGCACTATGAAAGCTCCGCAAAACACAAACCAATAATTCATGCCGCGAAAGAAGATCTATTGCACAAAAGATAGGATCCACACTTTCTTGAGGACCACAACCACCTCAACTTGTATATAAATGTGAATCATGAGGCAATTTATTTGAAGGTGGTTGTATCTAATCCATGGTCCCATCCTGCTTCTCTCTCTAATTAGCAGATACTTGAGCCGGTCATGTTCGTGCTTTGAACGAATATTTTCTAATCTCAGATCTTAAGTTGGCCCATCTTGTACGATCCAACCGGCAACGTGTTCGACATGCCGGTCCCGTCCATCTATTGGATTTTAAAATACTAACCTAACACAAGTTAAGGAACACATTCATCAGTTTGTGACATCCCAATCGAATTATTTGAGTCATACATCAGAATGAATTGATTTATATTAAGCATATAATTTGCTTGTATTATGGAAGTGTTTAATCGTGTCATCGATTATGATTACAAAAATAAGAATTGCTAATTCATTGGAAGGTATCTAATAGTGCCATTTGTGAACCATGTTTGTCCTTTCCAGCGCTCTACAGTGTCGCAAAGCATATGAGAACTCAAGTGCAGCAGGTGAAGACCGTGTAGAGTGCTGAAAACCTTGGCCAACTTAGCCCACCATACGCTGAAGCTGCATAAATAATATTTCTTTAGTCTGGATTGTAGATTTGCTTTCCCAAGTAAACTTAACGTCACAATCTGCTCGAAGAGGTTAGGAAGTCATCCTTTCCAGGAATTGGAAATGTTCGGCATTCTTTTTTTTTTTTTTTTCCCTTCTTTTGTGGTTGATTGCTGGCATTCTCTAGAAAGCAGAATCTGCTGGGCCTATGGCGTACGGTTGGTGATGACCATGGTCTTAAATGTGGTTGTTGTTATATTAAAATTATCTTTGTCATGGTTTTAGGGCCATCTTTGTCATGCTATTAACTTTTGATACTCGCGTGTTTGAAAAAATTGTCATGAAAAAAGCATCATATCTTTGTAGTTAACATTATCTCCATGACCGGATTCTTTATAGGACTGCTGGAGCTCATGTGTAGAAATGCTAGACGAGTTCCGAACAACGGAAAGAACCAATGTATAGAAAATCTTTTGGTGAGAAGAAGAAGAGGAAAACCACGAGATGACGACTAGAGCAGAGGTGAAGAACTGGTCTTTCAGTAAGTTGGCAGAATATTTAATCCAAAATATTAACAGTTAACGGATCCACCATCTTTTGTCAAGTACTCTCTCGAATCAGCCAAGTTCACCATATATATACCCTATAATTCACTAATCTGGAGAACATAATAGGCCATGTGATCTCCTAAAAATCTATCCTACTGTTATAATCGGAGCCCTGCAATTACTGATTACTTCACTGTTCTAATTTCTCTGTTTTTTCTTCAACCGGTAAACCATATCACTCTACATTCTATTACCGTAACGTATATTATTGCTAATACATATCTAGAGTTAGACCTTTCCGAACTCATTTACATAAAAAAAAAATAATTCACTAATCTGGAGGGCATGGTAAAGAGACTTTGTTCCAAATATTCAAGTTGATGGAATATCTATCTACCGGTCATCATTTCGACTCGAGACATTTAAGTGCACTCCAATTGTTTACAAATTCACAACCACTCAATTAGATGCCCTCGGCACTTGACCAAGTCGCGCACCATCAGATACTCCGTCCCCTCGAATGAATCATGTGCTCCGCATATATCATGTAATTACGTTAATTAAAAATAAAATTTAAAAAAAAAAATTATTCTGCATGATTAATTGGATAATGGGACCGTGGGGCATGTTCCTTGTTAATGTAGTGAGTACAATGAAAAGGAAACCTAATCCTAAACTTTTCATACGTTACATTGATAACATGCTTATTCCTCGTAGATCTCAATATGTGATGTGATTAATTTATTCGAAGAAATAGAGATATTTCCAAATGATTTTAGCAATCATGTTCCCCATTGAGAATAAGATTTGATTGCATTGAGACTCTAAAATAAATAAAAAAAATGGAAAAAAAAAAGGTTCACATTTCTTTTTATGACAAACACTCCAAAGTTCACAACACGAGCAACGCCACGTGTGGCTCCTATAAAGTGCAAGGACAATCTTCCTCGGTCGGTTTTTTGGTCATGGACTCGCCAAGTCAGCAATCATAAGCTCAACGAATTTTTTATGCACTAGCCCAGCACCTAGAAGCGTTTTCCCATTTTGGCATAATTTCCTCCTGACGGGATCAGCAATCCTTTGCATCTTTCATCAAATCATCTCCAGTACCATAGATGCCGGATAATTCAATTAACGAAAAATCTTTTTTTTTTTTTTTTTTTGGTTGGAATCACCCACGACCCAATTTAATGCTCCTTCACATAAAATCATTTGATTCATGGCTCATGCCATATGCTAATCATGTGCAATATTCCCTGCCTCCTCGTACATGTTCAAACAAGGAAAGGAGAAAAGGCAAGAGGGTAACAGATATAAATATAATGAATATTGACAGGGCGTATTTTGTGGAAATACGTGCAAGCATTTCATGTTACAAGGTGTAACCAATTGCTTCCCAGCAATTCATACCATCATTATATCTACAATGATCAACCAAAGAGATGGAAACATGCAATTCGCAATGAGCTGATCTTTGAGAAATACATCAGCTTTTCATCCTCCACCTTTTACCCTTTTCGTTTAAACGTCTGGTCGGTCGGGTTGGAAGGGGTGGAATGGGGAGCAAAATCAGCATGGCGTGATACAATTCTCCTGCTGCTGACGATTGTCAAGCTTGCAGAATTTTAACTTCCAACTGAGGATGTAAAACCAATAGCTTTACAGATGGGCTGCTCCCAACAAGCGCACTTAATGAGGTCACCGGATGTGACTTCTCCCAAGAGATCTGGCTCCAATATCACTGTCAGTGTTCTGTCATCGAAATTAAGGTCAGAAAAAATTAACCAACCTTTTGCAATTGACCAGGTGAAACAAAAATTGTGATGATATGTAAGGAATTGGGAGAAACAATATGAATAATTTATCTATTGTTTTTGGCCATATATATTTATATAGTTTGAAGAGAGAATCTAAATCGCCCATGAGAACAGATCGAGAATGCTTAAACAAATGTTTACTCAGGTTACAATAACTGCTTGATTGTTCTCCACCCTGTTGAGGTATTTAAGAAGAGTGCTGATCCACTCCCCAAATATTATCCCCAAAACGGATAGACTTGGATGAGATTCAATTCAAAACGGGGTGAGGGTGTGCTTCATGGGTGAAACTCCATTTTACCCCTCCTTTCAAAACAATATCAAACACTAGTTTTCTGTTATTTAGGAATATGACTAAATTAACATATCATTTTCCTAGAGAAAAAGAAATCTTTGGATACCAAATATAGAAACACCAAGATTCAAATGCTGAGAAATATTTTTTTTTCCTGAGAAAACTCAAATAATGAGAAATCTGAGTACCGAAGGCCATGAATTTATTTATCTCAGTGAGAAAACCAATTACCTGAAATTTAGGAGATGGGAATACATTCCAAAACCTAAGTGTTTCATCACCTGCTCCTGTGACGATGGTCTGTAAAAGGATGGAGAATGTTAAGCAAAGCAGTAAAGGCTGCACAAGGCAGAACCTGCAAAGTTAAATAGAGAAGAAGGGAGTCACCTGGCCGTCAGGAGAGATGGCTAGATACAATACTCTGCATGTATGGCCGGTTAGTGTTGCAAGCTGTAAAATACAATGGAAGATGCTTAAGTAGATTGAAAAATTCATAATTCGGTTTAATTACAGTAGGCATAGGGAAATATACCTTTGACATGATTGGGTATCGCCAAACAATTATTTGGTTTTGGGAGTACCCGTGGGTAGTCACGAGTTCATTAACATTCTTTGACCACACAAGATTGCAGACCTGCATGAAAGATGACAGAAGCAGATAGTTTCTCTTTCAATTCTAAGAATGTCACTGTTGTACTTAGTGGTGAAAAAAAATCGTCGTGTCACTTTCTTTAATAGAATATTACATAACACTATCATCAGCTTGCATTATTCCCACCTTGCTTTTCCTAGAAGCATACTTTTCAGCAATAAATTAAAGGTAAACAAGCAGGCACCTGAAAAAAGAAGATTCTCAAATAGTGGACATATGAAGAGGACTGCAAGTTATTGACACAAACAATAACAAAATCTGTTCCCTGATAACTTTGCCAAACACATCATCACTGTTATCTAAATTTTAGCATTTATTTTTTATCTGAAATACAGCAACCATTCTACATTTTAAATTGCTTTTAACGAAAGGAACCATAAATGCATCCCCATCCAATTGGGGTGAAAATGATATGGATATTATCCATCCGGATCTATTTTCGTATCCAAATCAATCCAGATATAAATAGAAATTTAAGGATCCGATTGATATCCGTATCCATATCCATATCTGTCAAAGAAAAATGGATATGGATATGGATACGGATAGGCAACTATTCGATCCATATTTAAATATCCGAATCTACATATAATCCTATATAATTTTGTACAGCACATTAATTTTTAAGAAAAATATACAACCACATAAACATGTTATTAACTTGATTTATCATCTATTTAGTAATATCTTTGATTATGTAGTCATAAAATTTAATTATCTAAGTTATATCTGTAATTATATTCATACTTTCAATATCTGAATTGTATTCGTATCTGTTAAAAACAAATATAGATATTAATTTTTGCATCCGAATAATATTTGTATTCATTTTTGTATTCGTCGTATAAAACAAATATGGATATGGATATGCTGGTATCCGATCCGGTTTCAGCCCTATCATCAAAAGAACAATAAAGAGTTCCACGAAAAAACTGGACATCAAAACATTGATTCTATTTCTAAAATCTATAGTAGGGAAAGAGTCAATAGTTCCCTGAATCTCAATGTGATATAAAAGGCATAAAGAAAGATAGAGAGAAAACAATACACCAGATCACAAGCACCCTTCCCCTACCCCCAACCCAACTCAAAACACCCTTACCAAGACCAAAAAGAAGAAGAAGAAGAAGGAAAAGGATTCAATATATTGATTTGATCCTGGAAGTGCAAAGTACCAAAATGGCAAATTATTTCTATACTATGGCTTCAACATAAAACTTGGCTCAAATCCTCGAGAGAGTGTGGTTAATAAAAAGAGAATTGTAATTTTATGGGGAAAAAACAATGAGACTCCGTTGTTATGACGGTCATAAACTCTGGCATCGAAAGAATTGCAAAGCCATGGTTTAAGGATTATCAATCATCATGATGACTAAATATAACTATTTGGATGGTCACACGTACTTTTTATGCAGTATGGCAGACCCATTCTATTGTTTCATTGTCCCAAATCATAGCACATCCCCAATTCCATTAAGTATATCTGAATAATTTTTCCAGTGATTTAAGTCAGGTATCTTTGCTCTGATCAATATCACATATTGGACTTGCTAATCACATTTACACCACTCCTCATCCCCATTTCAGAAACTTCTAGTAAGGTGGTTGAATTTGATACTGGCAACTACTAGAAAGCACTGAAGAAAACCATAACAGGGATGGATGTTATTCATGTCAGATAATTCCAATATGCAAAGCGATAGTCAGCAAAAGAGCATCCAGACAGATAATTCTTAGAGGCAGCCAACGTTGCAACCAAAAAAGAGTCTGCTTAGATACATCTAGCCAGTGATACCCACCAAGAAGCCAGAAAACATTTTTTCTTAAAAAATGTCTGCTTAGATACATCTAGCCATTGATACCCATTAAGAAGCCAGAAAAAGGTTTTTTTCTTAAAACCTGTCTGCTTAGATATATTTAACCAGGTCTAAACCCGTGTATGCACATGTGCACACACAAGCTACACAAGTCCTATATTCACACAGCACATGCATGCATGAGTGCACCCACACTAAGTTGTTCAGCCAAGCTAGAGTCCATAAAATTCCCAACCCATAAGTCTTGTCCTCTAGCTCCAGACCAATTACAATTGGGTGACGTCTTTTGATTTGGTTACTTGTCTTGTAATCTGTGCCTTACTGGGTAACCAATTACAGATTTTTTTTTTTTTAAAAAAAACACAATATCTGCTTGTCCCCTTCTTGCCTGGACTCTCTAATTTCTATGAAGATTGCTGCCTGGCATCATCCAAAAATGCACACACACCACCAAAAAAAAGTCAAAAAATAAACATTTTAATTTATTATTTTTTTTTAAAAAAAAATCATATGCAGAATGAATGCAGGATCCATGGCAAATCGGTTGCCACACAACTAATCCACATGCTAAGCTAAAACTTTTGCCGCCTAAAACTCTAAAAAGGAGGAAGTTGTACCATGCAGCCGCTATATCACTAAAAACACCATTAATAATTCCACAAGAATATCATAATCCCAGAAGATATTATTCAAGATATTATTCACTTGCACAAGCTTAACTGGCAGCTAAACAGCTCTGGGATAGAATTTATGTAAAAATGGGTCAACTTCTTAAAAGATGAACTATACTACATGGGTTCAGGTACGAGTTGGGTATGGCTGTGCACATGAGTTGGATCTGTCCTATCCCCTATTTTGGGATACAAGGATTCAGCTAATATTTTTTTATGAAACAAGCATTCATCATCAAATGGTGGTCTAAAATAGTAATCTTGTTTAAACTATTTTATTGATGGGATCACAGCCACCCATCAAATGATCCTCTTGAATAAACCAACTGCATCACATCGAATAAACCAACTGCATCACATCAGCTGAAAGGAAATGCCCCCAACTAGGCTCTTTCATCATCCCACAAAATGCCCTAGCCTTCCTCGCTTGGCCTCCAATCTCATTACCGTCTGCTACCACTTCCTCCACCATGGCCAACATCATCCACATCATCTACCCAATGCAGCCCATCAATGGTCGACCCCCACCAAGGTCGGAGCCTCTCTGTGGCATCCCAAGTCCCTAGTTGTATTCATCAAAGCCATGTCTGCCAGCTATTGCTTATTGAGCACAGATTCCATACAGGTGGCATCGTGATGCCAAGTCGGCACATGTATGTCAAGCTATTTTGGTGAATTTGGACATCACAACACAAGGACTCTAATAGTAATCTACAAACAAAGCCCACCAGCTCCTTCCATGAAAAGCATCGAATTAGGCTTTGGATGCATAGTACATCCATCTTAGAGTATGAATAGACACATACAACTTGTCCTGCCAATGCATAACTACACTTAAAAAGCTAGTAGTTATTTTTATCAAAAAATAGCTGGCAATTAAATTGCCAAGTATGACAGCTTGAATTTGAACATCATAATGCAAGGGTTCTAACAATAATAAAAAAAATTCAAATGCCAGAAGCTTCACCATGAAAGGGCATTGAAGTAGGCCTTTGATGCATGCTACATCAATCTTAGGGTTTGAGTTGATATGTACATCTTATGCTATGAATGCATAGCTACACCAAGAGCATGTTAAAAGCTAGGAACTAAATAGCAAAAATATCACAGCTTGAAATGGCAGTCCTCGCTCACATTAGTTGGCCACCATAATTCTAGGCAACAAGGCCCCCTACCTTTGAACTTAAAACAACTTTAGATGAAGCATTTGTATTAAGTTTAACCCATCTTAGAACTATGTTATTGTAGCAGACCAGATATCCTTACTATGGCTTATGAGACCTTGAATCTAGAATATCAAGGCATGCCATCAGTCTTGGCAACTACCTCCAGTGCGTACACCCCACATGACATCAAGCATAAACTAGTCCTTTTACCAAGCCAAACCTGCAAAAGCATGAAGGCAAGAATCATCATCTGCATAGCCTCTTGTTGATCTTCACCACTTCAATCATCCTCCCATACAACCATCATCCACCTTAAGAGTGTCTATATTCAAAAATAGATTAGCAGAGTCCACCACTGGAAATGAAGATAATGTACAGAATCCATCAGGCTGAAGACTTTAATCTCCATGGTAAGTTTTTGGACTTAAACTTGTCATGCAACCATTTCTAGAAGTGCATCTTCATTTTTTAATAAATAAGAGCATGGAAGCTCCATGAGTGACTTTGATAACCAAAATCATTCACCTGAATCTCTTTGGCAGTCACCATTCCTTGTTCCCTAAAAGTCCAATATAGAACAAGCACCAAACCAGAATAATGGTATGCAGTGATCTCTATCTATCATAATCTCCTACATGAATAGTTATAGATCATTCACCAATAGCCCTCATTGATAAGTTGATTCACTCAAAGAAAGTTGAACAAGGATGGGTGCCTAAAGATAGGAATTTTCTATAGCGGAAAACGTCCCCAATTAAGAATCCTTTAATTATTCCAACTTTCTTCACCTCCCAAGAACTAATGACTACGTTCCTGATAATAGGATATCGTTGACAAAAACATCATAATACCCACAATGTCTTACTCTTACCAGACTACAGGAGGTGGGGGTTCAACTCTTCAGTCCTATGTTTCACACTACCATAGAGTTTTCTCCATGAAGATAACCTGATTTCCTAGTACAAAATCCTCTAGAGCCCCCAACATTATAGGAAGAATCACCTTTTAGCATATAACAAGACTGCAATGTTTCAGTTGTTAGTTCCATAGGATGCACATATGATTACTCATCAACATTTAAAATATATGGGGAGCACCAACTTCACCAAGATGATTGGGAACAATATGAATGACCAACTTCACCAAGATTGTTATATTCAATGTCAACATGCCATCCACTCCTAGAATAAACCTCAAACCATAGCTAAAAGAAAACTAAATATGGAATAGTACATTCTTGACAAAAACCTTGCAAGATATCCACTAAAATAGCATATTGAGTAATCTTGTTAGTTTAAACCAAGGCTTGTAGTACCAATTTTGGTAGCTGCATGGGTACCATTCTAGTACAGTATCGGCATGGGTCTACTCATGGTATGGACACTCGATATGCTCTCGGAACTAAGTGTTGGTTGGTTACTGGTATTATACTGTGTATGCTCATATAGGGAAATCCAGTTCAATGCTATGAACCAAGTTTAAAATAGCTGAAAGATCTAAATTCTAATTGTGAGAAAATTCATATATTTATGGTCTGTTTGGATTTTCCTATAAGGTTAAGGCTGAAAATCCAGTAGGATTCATAGATTGGGCCAGTACAACCAGCAAGATCATAGGCTATAGGCTGGGTTAAGCCTGTTATACTCATACAATACCCAGGAATAGCTTTGGAGTGGACCAGGTTGAATCCTTATATTCATAAAAGATTGCAGTGAGTCCCCACTTTTTTCTCCCCATGGGATTCAGTTCGGCTCACTCTAAAATTATTCCTAGGCATTTTATGAATATAGGCCTAATCCATGTAGCCTATGAGTTTTACTGGTTGTATTGGCCCAATCCACAAAGCCTACATGATTTTCAGCAATCCTATAGAAATATCCAAACATATACTAACTGTGGAAAAATTTGCATATAACCAAGTTATCTTTATGGACCTGAAAAGAGACAGCCTCTACTATAATACCCTTGCGATGAAGCTTCATTCACTTCTCATGTTTCTTATGTCAATCGCCCACAAAGATGCCCATTGAAAACTTTAAGATTTTTTCCCTTTTTCTGTGAGCTATGATTTGCATATTTTATCATGCATGGTAATGGTATAGAATATAACATTCCCTAAAGCATATCTGTTCATGTCCAATTATTATTCTTGTTTCAGTTTCCTAATAATCTCACAGTTTTTGCTAATGTTCCATAAATGGAGAAGATGCTTTTCTAAGTAATACCTTTTTTTTTTGACTTTTTGATAAAAACTGCAGTTTTCATCATGCAAGCTACCTTTTATAAATGGTTTGGGATCTGGCCACAAAACTCATTTATAATCAATTATTTTCGATAACTTTATTTCACATACTTGTCTTCAATGCATCAAATCCTTGGCTATTTAACAGATATATTTATTAAATGCCCCAAATAGTTGGGATTTTTTTTTTTTTGAGCTTGTTTGAATATATGTGACAAGCAAAAGTGCATCAACAGTTAAGAATTTCATCTTAAAGGAAGAAATAGAAGATATAGGTGAGGATGGATGGACAAGAATAAAATGGTAGTAATATTCAAAAGCAAGTTGGCTTTATGAAAAGTTCTTTATCGGGTTATAAGGATGATTACAATATTGTGGTAATAATGGAAACCTAAAGAAGGGAGGAAGACATAATCCAATCAATGGGTTTGGCAAAAGCATACCAATGATGATTTGCTGGGTATAAAACAGAGGCACACAACAAGTTGTTTCATCACTATAGACACATTAATGGGACAGGAGAAACATTAAGGGTGCATTTGGTTAGCCATTAAAAAAATACTTTTTTTGCTTTTTGCTTTTTAAAAAGCAAAAATTAAAAAGCAATATTTGGTAACACCATGAAAAGCAAAAGGCAAAAATAAAAAAAATCAAAATAATTATTTTATATGCAAAGCAAAAATTTTTTGCTTTCCAAAACTTGCTTTTTTTGCTTTCTATCCCATGTCTAAAATGCCAAATCAAAAAGTAAAGAGCCCGAACCCTTCTCCCTCGTCGAGCTCTTCACCTCCCTGCCCCCTTCTCCCTCCCCTTCCCAAACCTTTCTCCCTTGTCAAGCTCTTCACCACCCCATCTCCTTCTCCCTCCCTTCTCCCAAGTTCTTGCCCTTCATCTACCTAGCCAACGAGCCAGAACAATACTATGCTCTCTTCTCGATGAGTGGAAAAATCCCTTTTTGGTCTGTCTATTGTCGTCAAGCTATAAGGGAAAGAAGGTATTTCTCGGATTTTATGTTTTTTTATGAAGATTAGATGATTTCTTCACAGATATTTCTTTAGAACTTTATAGCAACGTAGTTACCAAACATGCTTTTTGCTTTCTTGCTTTTGCTCAACAACAAAAATCAAAAAAAGTAAAAAGTGCTTTTTAAAAATCAAAAAGTGTAACCAAATGCACCCTGAGAGTTATTTGTTTTTAGAGTGGAAAGTTTTCAATCATGATAGGTCAAAACTAAGAACTATTTTTTTTTGGAGGAAAAAAAAATATTCACAAGGGAATAATGATAAGAAGTCCTTAAAGTAAATCTGCTGAGTAGTAATCATGCTGTTTCTGTATTTTTCATAGAAGTGCCAAAATTTAGTGGAAGCCAAATTGTCTTTGTTACTGCAAATATTGACATGACCTTGTTGAGATGTGAATAAAGATTAATGCCAAATCATGATTTGCAAAGAATTTGCATGGTGATTTGGCTATAGATATCAAATCAAAATTTATAATATAGAATTCAAATCTGTTAGGAATATAGATGAAAAGAAAGATATAATTGACAAAGATGACCATGCGAGACCTTATACAGAGTTATAGCTGTATTATCATCAAAATATTATGCAAAGGAACTTAAAATCATATATATCTATTTAAAATAGGGAACATGAAATGGATATTTCCTTTGAGATTATCGTAAGTTTTGAATGCCATAAATAAATAAGGTAAGTTCATGTGAAGGCCAAATATTTAAAATGAGCTAACAAGCTAGAAAATATAAAAGGCTTTGACATGTAACTTGCATTGCAAGAATGAGATTTATGAAAGTAAATAATGGGGGAAGAGAGGTGGGCAGGGAAATTGGAGATGGTTTAAACATGCACACTGGATGAATCTCATAAGTTGCAATGACAAAGAACTGTATCATAAAGAATAGATTGTTAATGACTTCTAATAAGCAACGGAGACCAATGGCTTCAAGTGGAAGCATTATAACAAGAGAGAGAGAACCAACAACCTAATGTCAAAAGAGATCAAAAGGCATGCTTGGACAGGGGATATAGCTCATGCTAGGAACATAACATACAAGTTTGAATAGCCGAGCCTTTGGTAGGAAATTATTGCTAATATTTAACATTAATTTCACCTCCTCTGCTTGAGTAAGATTCAGTTATTCAATTCTTGCCTGTTTGCTGATCATATACTGTTCAACATTAATTTATAGCTATCCAGAAGTTACTAGAATCAACATTAGAATAACCTCATTAATTTATACAGATGAAGTGTTAATGTCATAGTATTTCAGCAGTTTGTTCATAGAACTAGAAATCAATATGTATCATAGCTGGATATTATATGAGCAGCAGGCTACCTGACTTCCAGTGTCCATGCAGCTCAAGCGAGAGTTAGTGGTTGTATTCCAAAAACGAATGCATCGGTCTGCAGTTCCTCCACCAGATGCAAGAAGTCCATGAAGATGTGGTGACCAAGCAATAGCCTTCACAGCAGCCGTGTGGTCACAATACTTGAGTACCGGTTGTGTTGAATGCTGGTTCCAGACAAAAAGCTGAACAGGATGCATTATGAAAAATAGTCAAGAATACAGCTAGATGTGAACAATTTATTGCAATAAATATTTTCACGAATGAATACGCTTCTCCTCAACACAAGAACAAAAAAATGCAGCTTACTCTATTATCATTTCCACCAGATGCAAGTTCACGGTTATCATAAGACCACTTCAGCCCGCAAACCTACATAAGAAAAAGTGTCAAGGACATGCAAAAAAGGTTGAAGGGAAGCTTATAACTAAAGAACATAAAACATTTACGTCTCGTTAGAAAACATTTATTATTTTCACAAAGAAGTAGCTGGACATTAAGATAAAGAAGGACTGCTTTGATTATTATTATTATTGCTAAGCATGCATAAACAAGTATAGAGAATATCAAAAGATAGGATCACAGGAAGGAGCAGACAGAACCCTATTCATGACTTATTAGGAATGTCTTACCTCCGATTTATGCCCCGTGAGCCTGCTAACAAAATCTTCTTGAGCACGAATATCACGTTGAAGAATCGACTTGTCACGACTGCCTGAAGATAACACTGATGAACTCCATGCTAGAGCTCCAACTCGCAGGCGATGGCCCTCCATGGCCCTTATCCTTCGACAACGAGATGCATCCCATATCTACACCACAAAGAGTGAAAAAGTCACTGTACAAATTTCAGAGACCTGATAAATCCACCTTAACTGAGGTGTGACACCAAGAATTTGTAGGCCATGAAGAGATGGTAGATGAATTTGCATATGATATGGAGGGCATAATCTAGCAGATGATACCAAAATTCATTTAAATATATTCAGAAACCCTGGTCTACTTCAAACAATACGAATGCATCTGAGAGCACTTACAAGCCAGGTCATAATGCATAGCCAATCATTACTTTATTCAAGCAAGATTTTTTTTTTCAACATTGGGCAAAAACAAGGAAGGTCTTCCTTTACAAGACATACCAATAAAGATAGAAATCAATAACCCATCTAGGAATGAACGAGATGAGCACATTCATGCTGCAATCAGAAGGAAACTTTATTACCTCTTCGAAACACCTATTCTCCAAATTAATTGGACATCATCGACAAAATCTATCAGGATCATGCTACATAACAGCCATAATGAAATTTGCAAGCTCAAATTCATCCACAAGATTTCCTCTCACACCACACCATAAAATAAGACAAAGAACTCACCTGCACTTTACCTTGGCTCGTACCAACAGCCAAGTGGGTGCCACGCTGCGACCATCCCACAGAGCAAACACCGTCATCCACACCCAAGTCACAGAGCTTCGTGACCTGCCATCAAAACCATATTGCAGAAAACTATTTAAAATTTGCAGACAATCAATAATAAAGAAAAAAAATAAAACGTTGCACGACCAATATCAGATCAAACCCCGGCCAACATCTCACCTTGCTGCTGCAGGCATTCCAGAGATAGACACAATTGCCCAAACCCACAGCGAGCACATTCTGAGAAGACCAATCCACAAGATTAAGATAGAAATCATCCTGCAATGCCGGTGCGTCCAGCACCTAAAACCAACAACAACCAACACATCAGCACCAAAAGAAGCCATAAAAACAGTCTTTCTAAATCAAACGGAAAATTACTAACAACCCGCAGGGACAAAAAGAGAAAGAAAAGAAAACAAAAACAATTACCTTATACGGAGATCTTGGGATCTTCCTCAGCGTCTTGGGCGGGGTGGAAACAAACCCAGGAAGGGCATCCTCGAAGCCAGCCGAAAGCGAGTACCGCGGCACCTCCGCCTTGAACCTAAAAATATTCCTGCTGGGAGTCGAAAACGACGACGACGGCGAAGAGGACGAGGAGGAGCTCCGCCCGGCGAGGGGCGAGGAGCGGTCGGGGGTGGCGGGTGGCGCGACGCCGTGATCGGGCCCGAAGAGGACAGTCCTAAGGAGGGTGGAGTAGGCGCCGGATCCGTCCTCGCGGCCGCCGTCGGAGGAGGAGGGGGGGCCGGGGTGGGGCGGCGGCATGGAGGAGAGGTCGAAGAGTGCGAAGTTGGATCCGGTGCGGCTGGGGATGAAGCGGTCGCTGTAGATCGTGCGAGAGGAGGAGGATGCGGAGAGGGGGCGAGGGGTGGTCTCGAGGACGAACGAAGGCCGGGGGACGGAGGATGGAGTCTGGGGCTTGGAGTGGGATCGGGGGTTCTCCATGGGAAGAGGAGTGGAGAAGGAGAAGGCGGAGGAGGATGAAGATGAGGAAGAATCCATGAGACCAACGCCCTCCTGTCTTCTTTTCCGTTCTTTGGTTCTCTGGGGCTAGGGTAGTGGTAGAAAAATAATTGAAAGGGGGTTGGGGGTCCGAGGTTGGGGGCGTGGAACTCCGGCTTCGTTACCCGCCCCCGCGCTCGCTCACCCTTCTTTCTCTCTCCCCCTTTGGACTAAAATTCCTTATGGGGACTACCGTGAAAAAATAGGGATGGTTGCTGATCCGGTATCAGGGGATCAGAGGGAAGCAAGTAGGGGACGGATGGCACGTCCAAGCGGAATAGAGTTATATAGAGAGATCACGAGCTGCGGGATTGGGATTGGGATTTATTTGCCAGGATTTGGAATTTGGACCTTTTTTTTGCTAGGATTAGGAATTTGGACGCTTGAGTGCGACCTTTTTTAGGGACTAGATTACATACCGATTGCCCTTTTCGCCCTTCTTAACCGGGTCTAATTTGGATCGGAAATTAATGTGCCAGGTCGCCGAAAATAGGAAGTAATTAAAGTCCGGAATTTTTAACGTGATAGAAAGTAAAAACAATTCAAACCTTGCGACTTAAGGACTAGGGTTTGGAGATGGCCGAGATTTGACTGAAAAAAAAAAAAAAAAAAAAAAAAAAAATAGTACCTGCAGTTCAAACTCCACGTGATTCGAGTAATAGACGTTAAGCCTGACCAAGTCTATCGCGACTTGGCAGATGACATAATCGGTACCAATTTCATTGTCTAAAGAAATAAAATATTTTTTTATAAATTATTTTCGATTTTTAAGCGGTTAAGTAGACCCCTTTTATCTGCAACGATCGAATTGCCTTCGGAGCCATTTGATTGGAGATAATCTAGCATAAAAAAATAATTTTTATGTGAGATTATCATATTTAATATAAAAAATAAAAAAAATAAAAAAATTGATGAATTTTATGCTTATTTTTTTAAAAAAAATGGTAAATCAAATACTATGAAAGATTGATATTTGACAAATTTTTGAGTCATGATAATTCATGTTTGATAAAAATACCTTCAATAAAACTACATATGTAATCATTGACTTTAGTTTAATGTTCTTTAAATTTTATTCAATAAAATTTTTTTATAAAAAAATTAAGATGAAGCTGATATTATACAAAAAAAAATCATGTGATTATAGCCATTATATAAAAACTAATCGAAGATGATAATACTATTTTAATATTAAAAAATTATTTTATATTAAAAAAATATATTTATAAATTTTATCATATTTCAATGTAGGATTATCTCCAACTAAATATATTAATTCTTTTTCGATGTTTTTTATCGAAGTAATTTTTTCACCAACCAAATATAGTAAAAAAAATTTTCCTTTATAATTATTTTTTTAAATAAATAATTTTTATTAATTATCAGATTATCTCATAATCTGCTTTGCTCCTTTAAATAAGCAACTCGAGATTACAATTTTAAGGGTTAAATTGATTATATCATTCATTGAATTAGAATAAGACATGTTTCATATTGGTGGTCAGCCTCATGGTTTATTCTTGTGCTTGTCTTGTTTATACAAAACCAGTAACAAATTCCGAATTATCATTTTGGTAATTGTGATTAGAACATATAGAGAGGATTAAATTTTTACTAAGGATCAAAACGATCATACTTTCTTTATTGTTATGGCTTGAAACTACATGCAGTAACAATTTTAGCAGCTGAGCTAGCAAGTAAGATGAACACAGGTATTAGAAATTCATGATTTATTAAAAGAAATTATGTTTTACTTATTTATGTTAAGTTAGATAATGTTTTGTAATAATCACCATAAAATTTTTTTTATGGCTGCCCTCAATCTTCTATGAAAATTGTCCGGTAAAGAAATAATAAGATTGCCCTAAAAGTGAGCAGCGGCGCTCATCTAATGCATCTGATCTGAATTTAGACAGTAATTTCTTTATTCTGAAAAGTTCCTATTTTGTGCAGGTTGCATCAACCGATTGCAATGATATAAAATCGCACATATCTTTACATGGATGAGTTTGTCTTCGTAGTTCCGCAAAAGCCGAATAAACTACTGCTTGATTTAAAGGTCCATGCTGAGTACCTATTGCATCCAAACTGTTATAACAGTGTTTCAAATCCTAGGACTAATATTATAGAATGCAATTTACTTCTTTATGGCCAACCCATGAAAAGCCCTCTTTTTCTGTTGCAAAATGGCGAATCACAGAAACAAGCAAATCGGTAGGCCAAAACCAGCATCAAGTGACAAGCCATGACCGAGACAGGTGTCCATCGTGTTGCCGTATTAATAGATGATGGAAGCAAAGTTCAACGGACACTTTGATTAATATAGAAAAGAATATTGGCCCACTCTAAGATTCCTGGCTCTATGATTTGTTCCTATAGATAACAAATATCGATCATTCATTTAACAAAACAAAAAAAAAACATGTAAATTAAAGAGTTCACAGCAGGGAACTGTGTGGTACATCCACAACAATATGTCCGGATCCAGCATCCACAAGAGCAAGACTGCGACCTTAAAATTGAAGGACTTTTACCACGGAGGAGGAATCTAGAGTATAAACTCCGTCAGCTTTGAACAGGCCTGAGAAGAGCTTTTGTGAACAACTAATGAGGTTCGGTTCCTGTCGCCAACCGCATATGCTATCCTGATTAGCCTCCCATGCAGCTTACCTGGTTTTATTTCATAGCTTTCTCCGGTGACCCGTCGTCTTCAAAATTTATGCACAAAAGCCCAGGAATATCCCTGTTTTCTTGTCAAATGCAGATCCTACAGAAGCAAGGTTGGATCTCTTATGTCACCTTTTGTCACAATGCAATAGAGATTGCCAATGTATGCTGAGAGGCATCAATCAATCTTTGTGAGTTCGCTAAGAAACTCATGCTTCCTCTCTCCGGGAATCTAGTCTGCACCGTTCGATCTTGGCATGCTTATTTTCCCCAGAACCCAGTAGAATGAGGCCAGGTTACAGATAAACCACAAGCAAGATTACGTAAATGGATATGCAAGCATGGTGAAGCAACTCACGTTTTTTATTCTGTCAAGTTTAAGAGAAATTTTTTGCAATCCTTTTCCATCTGGTAGAACATAATGGAATCACAATCAGATAAAGCTACACCGATAACCCTAACTTTCTTATTGATAAGTCTTGGGCCAGCAAACTTCAATCATGTTGATTACAAGAAAGGCAAACAGCTGATTAGGGTGGTTACAGCATGGTCTCTTTTGTTTAAAATAAGGAATCTACATGATAGCAAAACCTCAAGCATTTTGCCAAAGGAGTTCCAAACCCCAAGACAAATTATTAACTAACATGCATAAATTCAAGAAGTCACCAACTAATAACCATAATGCAAGGAAACATTCAGTAATTCAAAGTTTTATTCTCTCTCAGATAATTAAAACAATAATTCAAACTCATAACTGAATCATTTTTTGTACACATCAAAGTCTCAATTAAATTGCTTTGATACAACATGTTAGTGTGCAAGGTTAAACATTGCCAAACTACCTGCATACTGATGAAAATTGATCTTGACAATTGTATATCAAAAAGTTCTTAATCTAAATTTCAAATTAGATCTAAGGAACTGATGAATAGGATCTTAATCATGTCTAGAACTGAAGCTATTTACAAAGCCTCCATGCATGAGGAAAAAAGGAAAAAATACCCAAAAAACAAAACAAAACTCCATTTATCTTCTTCAACTTTCATGAATGGCCTATCCCCTGCACAGCAAAGCTATCTTAGCTTAAATATAGGAAACCTAGATGCAATTTTAAACATCAACATTATTGAAACATCTAAGCCTTAATTGAACCCATGATTCGAGAACAAGGAAACAGGACATTTACATTTGTAATCCCCTTATGGCACTTTTAGGATGTGACAGTTGATCCATAAAAGCCCATTTTCTGCATCTAACACGCACCTCATAGAAACCATACGAGCCCATATGAAAGTTAGCTGCTCTTCAGTAATATAACATGCTGAACCTTGATTCCTTGAATCGGGAGGTCCACACTTAAGTGATCTCATCAATCTAACACTATTATTTTTTGTTTTCTCTAGGTTTCAATCACCTTATCTTCCATATCCTGTGATTGTATTTGCTCCCCTGCGGCCCCTCCCCAATTCACAAAACCACAATAGTGCTTTATGTCGTGGGGTCAGGCATTCTCCTCATATCTTCATACTTTTCACAAGTTGATTTCACTTAATCCACCATCAAAGAAACTAGATGCTCAAGTCTTCACCTAAAACAACTATTTGCAGTTCTGGATCATAAACCACAGCAAATTCGACTGTACAGTTGCCAATTTGCATAACTATGTCCTGATTCCTTCCAACGGTTTTAGCCAAGCCCTTCATCAGATAGAAGATACCTGCAATTAAGATCAGAACTCCAGGGAAAACCAAAATCAGGAGGGAAAGGAAACATCTAATTTTATGGGCAAGTTTGCTGAATATTTCAGCACTAAGGTAGAAAACCATGCTCTAGCTGGAAATTGTTCAAACCTGGATCAAAAAAGATCAACCAGAAAAGATATGTGGTGTAGAAGAAGAAAACCAGAGACATCTTCTGCAAAAACAAATTCAATTACAACAAATTCCTCACTTTTTATAATTGAAGACTGCCCCACTCCTATGAGAATGAGGACTCTTTCCTTCAGTTTCTGAGCAAAGGGAACAACAAAGACTTTCCTAGAGCAGCAAATTCCATAACTTTATGATATGCACATAAAAAAACATCAAAATCTCGTCAAATCACAATCCTGCTAACTTCAAATATATCAAATACAACATAGATTCAACGTAGGACCTTCAGTGATATTCCTACTAAAAATAGAACTGAATAAATCTCCAAAAATAATTACAAAAATTCTGAGATAATAACAAACCCTGGACTCTCTCAAAAGCCTTAAATAGACAACACCTAAGACCCAACACAGAAGAAAGTAACTAAAAATAAAACACAAAAAATAAGAAAAAAAATCCGATCCTAATTTAAACCTAAACTAAATTAGTGTCTAAATAGTATCCATATTACATCCTTTATTACTTCCCACACAGGTAATTTAAGTCACCAATACAGCCAAGCTTTCTTCTCTGGAATTACTTGCATTAGTTGATCTCTCTCCACGATTGCTTCTTCATTCTTTCCTCCAATACAATTTGTGGTGCATAAGCATATATTACATTTATAACCTTCTCAACTAACACCTATTAATTGCGCATCTTACCTTACCTGTTCAACACAAGATGATTTCATACCTTTATCCATCAATCTTCTAGCTAAATTTCTAGCATCATCCTTCCCTACATATATAAGCTTATGACTTGCTGTCAATTTCCTCATATTCTCCTCCTCTATATTTTAATTCTTGTAAGCAACCAATTGACTCTCATTCTCATTGTTGTCATCACTGAAGTAGTTTTTATTCACCAAAAAAAAAAAACAAAAAAGTAGGAGTTTTTATGCGTCCCTGTATACTCTTTGTTTCCTCTACATAGCCACTAAAATACTAGCACTACCTTAAGCCAACAAAAACAATTTAACACATTATATATTATATCATTATTAAATTTTATCACTAATACAACTTAAGCAAACAGTTATAGAATTGAGTTAAACTTCTTATTTAAGATAACTGACGTGGTTGGTATATCAAATTAATATGCTTTATAACTGATAGCTTTCAGTATTAAGCCTAACACCAATCGCATTTGTACAACTGAAAAAAGTCCTCACATAAGTACTGCATGGCTTAAAAAAGAAAGCTAAGATTGCTCATTAAAGTTGCTTGTCCACTAGCCTTACCAAGTAGGTCACTTTCTTCATCCACTGTCATTCTTCTTTCTCATTTACTTTCCCTTCTATCATTTTTCCTCCTATCTAATTTTTATTCCATTTCTTGCCTTTTGTTTTGCCTCTTTCATAGTTTCTCTTCCTTCATTTTTTTGTTTTCCTTTCACAACATGTAGTTATTCTTGCATTTCCATTTTCTCCTCTTCCCCTACATTTTCCTATTCATCTTTCTCCTCCTCTTCTACCTATTCTTTCTCATTCCTTGATGAACCAACCATCTAAGGGCCTGTTTGGGTAATCCAGCAAGACCAGACTGAATTTCCTGCTAGATTTGAGGATTGCGAATATCCAAACAGGCCTTAAGTTGTTAAACTTTCCAACTAGGTTTCCAAGCACTAGCTCGGGTTTTGAGAATATTAACCCCATCAATCCCTTAAAATTTGAAATTAGTTATGAATATGTGAGGATAGCACCTCTAATGCAGCATTATCAACAAATAAACATTGTGAAAGGCATGGATTTAAAAAGTGCTAGAATAAGATGGTACCATTGGGATTGTAATGTTTGAATGCAAAAGCGGCACTGTTATGGATGCTAAGACACTGAAGCAATCTGTACTAGTACGTATTAGCTGTATTAGTGCATGCCAACCATACTGGTTAGCACCAGTAGTTTTTTTTTATTCTTTTTGATGTTTTGAATTTCAGTACATATCCATCGGTACCGGTATCATACTAATACTATACCACCAATGGAAAAAGTAGTATGGATTCGATACTGGTATTTAAAACCTTGGTAAAATGATCAAGTAGTCGAAATTGTTGCTACCTTCCTCCAGTGGAGTAGTCAATTGGGATCCGAGTATTGCGCCAGTACGACGAAAAGCAGGGAACCTGCAAAGAAAAGTCCTCTTGTCAGAAGTTATCAGGTAGGATACCCTCCGATGATTAAGTCAGCCGGAGAATAGGAACAACTTAGGGAAGCCAAAGACAAGAGCCAGAGCTTACAATCTCAAAAGCTTACCATATCGCCCTTAGCTTACCGGTATTTATAGGGTAAGGGTTGCCGTTACTGTGTAACTCTTGTCCCCAAATATTCAGGGTATGGGAGTTATGGCATTTAGTAGGCAGTTACCTCATTAACTGCCATTAGGATGGAGTAACTGGCTGCTCGTGGGCGACTATTGCGTGCCATATTTAATGATAGTTAATGCTCATGTCGAATAACCGTTGCTCGATCCCTATTTTTTCGGAATCAAGATAGCCGATAAAACACTAAGGAAGTCGTCAATCCCGAATATTATTCAGGATTATTGGTTGCATGTTGATCCCATTCGGCCGAACTCGGTTATATGTTGAACTTAGTCGGCTGATCATAGTTGGCGGAACATAGTCAACTCAACTTGATCGGCGGAACATAGTTGGCTCAACTTGATCGGCGGAATATGATTGGCTCAACCTAGTCAATTGAACTTAATCGGCTAAACATAATCGGCTCAACTTAATCGGCGGAACATAGTCGACTCAACTTGATCGGCGGAACATAGTCAGGTCAACCTAGTCAATTGAACATAGTCAGCTAAGCAACGAGGATATGCCCCAACAAAAATAATAGAGAAAATACATGTTTTCTTATTTAGAAGAAATCAATTGTAGCGTCCATAGGCATATGTGTCTATTAACATCACATGAGCAATATTATGTCTAAATTCATTTGTGCTTGTTTTTAAGTTTATTTATTTATTTTGGCCATTGAATATAATGATCATGGTGGAGGGTAGAACTTCTTATACAACAATTGGCCTGAGAAATGAACTAGAATTTTTTTTGATGTAGCAACTTGCTACATCCACTCATAGGCATAAACCAAGGCAGATGGCATGGGTGGAGGGTGGAATGATATTAGGCAGACTATTGACTGTAGGAATGCTATTCAATCCATATATTACCTATAAAATTTTGACTTTGTTGTTGCTGAAGTTATTTATTTCAGAACAAGATCTTAAATTACATATTTCTGACAAAAAGGTTGCAGTTACCTAATTCATTAAGGCTACCTTTGGAAGTTGAATAAGTTAACCCAAACTAAATGGATTAACTGACTCCTATGCCTTTTTACTCCTGAATAACAGGGTTTGGATGGCAAAATATTGTGTACCAACTTTTCAGAAATACCTGTTTTATCCTTCTAAGAAAATGGTTTAACCTAGGTGCTCCAATGAGTGCGTGGTTGAAAAGGGGTAGAATAACTGCACCAAACAACTTCCACTCCCTCTTATTTTGCTTGCCTAAGTTATAAATGAATACCGAATCGATACTAAACAAATTTCACAGTATGGTTTTGTCTAATATGGAAAGACAACTAAATTTGGAATTCTATACAGAAATATAAGGTTATTCACTAATTTTCCTTAAGCGAGCCGACAAATTAGGTCCAGCTTTTGTCTTCTAAAGTCGAAGAAAGTGGACGACCTTTTTCTTCATAAAGACAGTCAAAAAGTCACTACTTGAACTCAGACAGTAATACTTGCAATTCATCACTAGATCAAGGAACATATTACCACTTTGAATTCCTTCAGAGTTGTTTCCGTTGTTTTCTTTTTGCATGACTGTTTGCTTTCTTACACACCTTATCAGTTTCAAAGCCATTTGGAAGTTATTCAGCATCAAACTCCGAATTTGTCGACCCCCAGCTCCATCCAAGAACAGCGGATTGGCAATTTCAACGCCAGATACATTTCATGATGTCAAAACAAACAAATAACTTAGTCCAATTTTACCTTAGATTTCTACGTAAAAGATGCTGGGAATATTTATGCTTCTGTTGCATTGTGGAAATTGACTACAAAAGTTTCTTTCTTCTCTCCTTTATATTCGCATTGTATTTTTGATTGGTTTGGTTCTCATTCGACAGAAAAATCGGGGCAACTTAGTTTTATTACGATGCAATTTCTCAAGATTGAGAAAGATCTTGGGAGAGAGAGGAAGCAAAGGGCGGGTTGGACCTGGAACGTGAGGAAGGCGAGGCCGCGGTAGTCGACGGAGTCCGGGAATCATGAGAGCTGGAGCTGGCCCACGGGCCCGATGTCCTTGAAAAAGTGACGTATTTGCTTACTCGGTGGTGGAGTAGACAATCCCGCAGATCCCGCTCACCACCACCTTGTTGGGCTCGTAGGACCCCCCACCGCCGCGAGGGGCGACTGCTTGCTGTGGCGCTTCTACTGCTCCTGCGGCCACACGAACAGCGGCTGGTCCTACTTATCCTTCTTCGCTTTCATCTTCCTCTTTCGCTTCTGTCTTTCGTCTTCGTTCCCCACGCCGCCTCCCTCATCGCTGGTTTTGCTGTCGGGCAAAAACCCCGCGAAGCCGCGAAAGAGAGCGGTCCCCCAGATTGGTAAGGCCGACGTACGAGGCGGAAGAAGCCAAAATCGCAGCCGTTGGATTTCCAGTCTAGAAGATTGTACGTCCGCTAGGTCCAGCACCGCCAAAACCGAAGAGTACTTACGGTCCGGATCGGGCCAGCTGTTTCGCTGGAGTCATTTGGTTCACAGAAAAAAGAACAAAGAAAAATAATAAAATAATTTTTTTAATTAAAAAAGATAGCTTGAAAAATGATATCTTCATGAAAATAATTTTTTTACATTAACACAGAATTCACATGAGGTTTGGATATTTTTGCTTCCTCACGATTAGAAATTCAGATTCTTTTTTTTTAAAAAAATCATTCTTAAAGCCATCAAAAAAGGCATAGAATAGGATAAAATTTTTGTTTTTATTAAATATATAATAAATATTTTATTTTTTATAAAAATATATATTTAATTAAATAAACATTATTTTAAAATATATTTTTTTTTTCATGATCAATTAAATATATTAAAATTATTTTTACCATCATTATATTTTTAAAAATTTGGATGTGGATGGTTTAGAGGATTGTTAAACTTAACTTTTTATAAGATTAAAAAAACTATGAATTGCATGAGATACAATCATTTTCATCTATATTTTTTTCTGTTAGTTTATCCCCTCTCAGTGATTAGCACCGACTAGCACCACCCACTTCCATCATCAAACAATTGGTTTACATTTGAAGTAGCCACTAATGGAGAATTGGAACATTGGTCAAGTTCTTATGGAAAAAGATCAAGCATAGGTACGGATCACATTGGGTTGGACCCACTATGGCTAGGATTAGATTTAGGTCACAAGAAAGTATTAATATTTGGAAAAGCAATTTTTTCGTGCCTCGAAACTATTAACTAATATCTTTGCTTTATGATATAATAACCAGTAAGCATGAGAGGTATATCATGCAAGACCAAATTCATAACAAGATCATAAAATCAAATTCATGCCCTAAAACAACATAAAATATGATCAAGCCAAGTCAAAAAAATAAACTTTTATTAGATTTGTAGAAAAACCCAAAATATCTGCAAGTTTAACTTTGGATCTATAAATGGCCCAAGGCTATGGTCCAGGTAAGATCCAGATTAAGTCAATGTAGGATCCAATTAAGATGCGGGCATGCATGTTAATGATTGTCTTAGTTATTCACCCATTTGTTTTAATCTTTCTCATCAAGAAAGCAATTAGGCTTGGCCTTTGTGTCACTAAGAGAAACCTCGCCGCCAAAGCCATACCAATCTCATCAAACATTTAAAATATAAAAGTAGAATGGAAATTCTACAACTCGCCGAATCCAAAACCTCTTTTAGCTTGAAAGAGATGGTGATGCTATTAAGAATATATATGCTCTTTCTGTTTTAGATATTTTAATTTAATATGATATTTTCCACTCTATTTTAAGAAAAAAAGATGGCCTATCATATATGTTATTAACAGCAGAATAACTTTAGTTAACACATTAAGTTTGATCACCCTGCCGTCTCCACCTAATAAAAATTTTTTCTGTTTCAAGTGATAATCGAGATTGACTGAATCCCACGCAATATATGAAAATTATATGGTTTTATTTAATTACGGCCATCGTGAGATGCATAGGGGGCCATAGTTAGAAGGACTAGACCGCTCCGTTGAACCCTAAACCAGAAATGATCCCTAACTCTACGACACATTGGGCCTTCGAGTTTTTTTTTTTAACCCTATTCTTGTTTGAAAAGAATAAACTTCACTTTTCTGCAGCCCATGCGTTTCCTCTCGTAGGACATGTCCTGTGGTATATCGGCTCGGAGCCCACCCATTCCACCAATCATCCGCATCATGGAAAGCTTGCCGCTACCAGAGAGCAGACAAGTGCATGGAAATACCAGGCGCAGGCAAAGGGGGAACCACCGGCCGAAGCCGACGGGCATCATATCCCTTCTTCGGTGATTTCAGCCGATTATTTTACCCCAGCTCCCCAAAACTTATAATTCCCCCCGACCAAAACTTCGCGAACAGAGACGCTGCTCCCCTCCGTTAACTCCCCCCGTCCCAACTAATAACTCTCTTATCTTCTAGCGACGACAAAGCCGACTGACGGTCACCGAATCCCAGACGAAAATACGCAGGAAAAGAGAGAGATGGAGAGGGAAGAGAAGGGCGAGAAAAGCCTTCGGATGTCCGTTCGTGTCAGAGGGGAGCAGACAGGAGGAGATTAGCAGTGACGCCCTTGTGGTCGCCAACCAAATATATAAATAGCTGACGCATAAAAGAAAAAACAGAAATAACTGTAATCTCTTCCCTTCCTTTCTTCTTCGTCTCACCACCACCTTACTTGCATTCTTTTCTCTTCGTTTCCTCTCGTTGTCGCCGCCGCCGCAAGAGCGTCAAGATGGCCGACGCCCGAACAGGTGCGCTCCATTTTTCCTTTGACTTGTAGATTGTAATGTCGTCTGCTTCTTTTTATTAATTCTTTCTTTTGTTATAAAGATTTTTTTTTTTGGTGAAAGGTAGTTGCTGTAGTTGAAAGATTTTGCTTTTGTTTACCCAAAAAACAAAAAAAAGGTATTGCTTTCTTGTTGATGCTCATCGTCTTTTGACCTGCCTATGCTTCAGCTACAGCTTCTTCTGAATGTTCTAGACGGTCAGCGCATTGATTCAATTATTAGCAAGATTTTTCTACAATATCCCTTGCTTGTCACTAGATATCATGTGCTCCACTTGCTTACAAGATTGCAAACCTGGGGATAGCAGACACAATCTCCCATAATTCCCTTATTCTTATCTATAGTTGTGTCCCACGAATAGTATTTATGTTTTTATGAAAAAGGGAGTTTCAATCACAATCTCCCATAATTCCCTTATTCTTATCTATAGTTGTGTCCCACGAATAGTATTTATGTTTTTATGAAAAAGGGAGTTTCAATTAGAGTAGTAAGTCCTTTTTTGTATACATGTTCGGATGATAATATACTCTATGGAGAAAAGAAAAACATGTAACGTCTGTGAATGAACCAGAATTTTAAGGCATGCAATTAGGATTATGGATGATGTGATACGTACTCAAAATATACATGATTTGCAAGTAGATTAAAATAGAATCATTTGGCGATCTTCTCTGAACTTGTTTTCCTTTCCCGATTTCAAGTGCACTGTCACCTTTATATAAGCCACTCTGATGATGTACATCAAATGATTGTGATGAATGGCCATCCCCTGTTCCTTGGGGGTCATTGACTGCTGGAGCTTTGCAACATAGGGAAGAAATCCTATGAGTTAATGACACAGATTGATAGAACAATCATTACTTGTGATTTCATCGAAATTAAGCTTCCATCTAAGAACTTGAGCTCATCATAGTCATCATGCACCATGTTGTGCTTCTTCATTCACATATCATCTCCTCTTCTTCCTTTCTAATTTTGCCAACAGTTTGAAATCTTTCCATATAGGAATTTCCTAAAACTATGCTGTAAACCTGAGTTCCAGCTCTATGCTTTCACAAATTTGAACTTTCTTGGGAAAATCATAAGCTCGTCCTTTTTAGCCCAGCTCATGGAGTCGAAGCCCAACCGGCACGTCTTATATTGGTCATTGCTTACTGTGACTGTCCATAACTGTCACATTTTTGCCTCAAGAATGGGCAGTTACATGGGTGAACAGACAGTAAAACCCAATGGAGTTTGACCTGCCAGTATCAGCTGGCGTTATTCAGTTAAACTTGTATAGACCTTAGAGTGGCTTTAGTAGTTACACACTTTTCACTCTCTTATGTTCTCCTTTTGCTTATGTTCTCCTTTTTCTTCTTGAGAACAAATGGAGAAACATGAGTATGCACCTAACGTTTTTAATGCAAAAGATATGGTTCTAGTAAAAGAGAATTTCTTTTCAATCTATCGTTCATTTCTTTTTATATACATACGTGCATGATAATAATGATGGGAGTATGACCAATCATTCTAAAGGAATGGTGCAAAATTATCTATGTCAAACACCCGGGGAAACACCTTCATGGCTCAAATGAAGATTGTCTTCCCACATGGAAGATGGGTAGGACCGTTGGGGTATACCTCAATTTTCTTGTTGGTTGACAGGTTTCATTTTCATGTTAGAATATTAATGCAATTGAATCTCATCCAATGCTCTGAAAGTATACAAGGAGGCAAACTGCAAATATGCCCAATGTATTTCAAAATGATTAAATGAATCAACAGGTTTAAGTTCACACAACACACACACACACATATATGTATAAGTTATAAGTTGTGTTGTCTTGGTGGTTGGTAAGTGATCGCTATCGTAGATGGTCAAAAATAAATATTAACTCACTACTATATAGATAAGATAAGTCAAGATCATATCTATATAGGTTGTGTTAATTACGTTCGAGGGATTCGAATTGTAAATTAAATCGTAGAATAAAAATTGATTAAAAGACTACTTGAATTAATAAAAAAGCAAATAAATAAAAATTTAAATAAAGGTTGGGCTTTAAGTATGGAAGTGGATTCTCATGATCTCAACTGCTCTCTTGTTAGATAGCTAGTATCATTTTTAATATGCTTTTGATTGGTATCTAATCAATAAAGATATAATTTATCTTAGAGAGCACAGCCTGTACTCTTGGATCACAATCCGTCTCTTAAAGTTATAGGCTAGTCAAAATTATTTAGATACAATGAAAAAATTAATTTAAAGATAATCTATTCCAATAGTATGAACCATACTCGTAGATCATGGCTTATCCTAAGGATCATAAACTATTCTATATTAAAATCTCATGCAAAAAAAATAAAGACTTAAAAGATTTAGCAAAGAAAATAATTTTTTATTGTATATTAAAAAGAGGAATACAAAAGATTGGAAATAGAAAAATACAGTCAAACCAAGATTACAGGGATCTTTTGAGAATGAGATGATTAACTGGCCATGAGGAAGCTTCTCGCTGAAATCTTCATCCTCGAACACTAAGGACTTCCTTCCAATAGCTTGGAGTGGGGATCAAGAGTAGGAGGAGAGAATTTTATGGAGAAGTAGAAGACTGAGGGTTGTGGAAGAAAGAAAGAAAAAAAAAGAGAAGAGAGAGGAAGAAAAGGCTGTGGCTATTGTTTGGAGAAGAAAGAAATAGAGAAAAGGAGAGAGAGAGAGAGTTGAAAAGAGGCCTAAGAGGCCGCAACTTTCGTGGGAGAGATGTCACGGCCTTTTTTATAGAGTGGGAGTGGGTGGAGGAATTAGGGAGTGCGGACTGTTAGGGGATTTTTGGGTTGCATTAATTAAAGGAGGAAGATGTTTGATGGGATTCAAAGAAGTGGGGGCCATGGTGAAACAAGATGGGAGTCTAGGAGCTTTTGTGGATGCATGAACTGAGGAAAATAACGCGAGGGGAAAAGAACTTTGGGATGGGGTCCACGGTGAGTTGAGACAGGCGTGTGGGCTGCTGGAGGTGTGTGAAGAGTTTGGGGTATTAAAGGGTTTTGGGATGCGTGAAGAAAGAATTTTAATGGCGTGGGGGAGAGGCTTGCGGGAGTACCTATGAGACTTGGGATTTTGGGTTGTAGCATTAATTAATGGAGTAGGAAAGGCGTGGGAGTTTTGGGCATTTATTGTGTGAGAGAGTTTGAGAAAAGACTTTCCGTAAGTTAAAAGATGAAATAAGTAGGGCCATGGTGAAGAACTCTTTAGGCCTTTATGTGGGTTCGCATGAGTCTTTCATGCATCCCAGGTCCGCTTCTTTTGATTTATTGTCGTGTGAGTCCCTTTTCTTCGTTGTTGTGGATCGCTGCTTGATGCTATGCCATGTAGCTGATTCCAACATCTGATGTCATTTTTCTTTCGCACATCCATATCACATAATTAAATCTAATTTATTAATTACTTGCAAAATAAACTAGAGAGCATCTAATTTTTAATAAATAAGAAGCAATTAAATAAAATAATATGCCTCTAACGATTTAATTTAAGTTTTTATTAGACCCCCCAACTTAAACATTTGCTCGTTTTTTAGTAAAGTAGGATAAATTGGCAATATGTACCAACTTAGCTTTGAATTTAAAAGTTAGTTTAGGTATTCTTAAAGGCAGCTGATACCTGGCTAGACTATTAAAGAGGTACGTCATCGGATTATTAATTTGATTTAGTTAATAGTTGAGTGTTAGCCATAAAAATTTTTAGAAATTTTCTTTCACCAACTTTCCATTTTATTCTTTAAATCCTCTAACTTGATGTGAGCTGAATTTATTGTCTTCTTATAATTTAGTCCTCTTATTATCCATTATTATTATTATTATTATTTTTTTTGTATTTTCTTATTAACCCCTGTAGCAAGCTTTCAGCTAATGACTCCCAAACTAGTTGGTTTTAAGCATTAGATGTAGAACATCTCTTGGACTTACTGGCTCGAGTCCAAGAAAAATATAATTTTATACCTGGTTTCTTGCATCCTCATCTTTTGACGTGAACTATAATGCTTATTTAAGCGAAAGAGCCCGATTACTCAGTTGGACAATGCTAAACCTTTTTTTTAGCAGATTTTTAGAAAAACTTTTGCTTACCTCGACCTTTTCACCCAACCCCCATGAAGCATATTCTTTATTAAGATCGGTAAGAAGAGGGATATGGAATCACTCTTAAAATTTGGTTTGGTCTAAATTCTACCATTCATTGGATTTTCTTAATAATTTGCCCCTCAGTATCTTTAAAATTATCTAGACCATTAATCATTCATTGATTAAAATGCCTAATTAACTCTTAATCAAAATAAAGTTTGGGTATATAAAGCTAATTATTTCAAATCATACTTGAGGACTCACATAAATTTAAGTTAGTTATTCTCCTCCCAACTTAATTTCCATTATCCTCAATGGAAGAAGAGAAAAACAAAAATAAATATCAAGGAGGGATACCATCTTATTGTTGTTTGTAGGTTTTTCCTTTGTACTCCATCGGATTTTTGCAGGTTGTTGATAATGTGCTCTCCTTAACTTGGTTAGTCATCTTTATTAGATTTCTACAAAATAAAAATTGAGAATTTAAAAGATAAAATGCTGGGTTATCTCCAAACAAGTGCTAAGTTTAAGGTCTTTAGCCAGACCACTAATTCTGCCTACTTCGTGTCAAATATTGAATTGACAAATTTCAATAGTTTTGGATTGCCAATCTCAGAAAGATGGCTTGCAATCCCATTATTGATATATTTTGTCATCAATCTCCAGAAAGTAATTCTAACGTCATTTTTAGTCAGTTTTGTCTTTCCAATTTTAAGAAGATGATTTATGAATCCATTCTCAGTCCCTTGTTTGTTGAGAATTTCTCCTATTTGTTCTTCAAATATGCTCACGAATTGAGTTGTTGGTTTAAGAATTGAGTCCAAAGCAATGGATACCAGAAGAATATCATTTAATTCTAAATATGCCTACTTAGGTGCGACCAAGGGCGGATATAGTTCTGCAGGAGAGAGGAGGTTATTGGAGTAGGTATTGATTCATATTTTTCAACCCACGGGAGAGTGATGCTAAAATTTGGTGGCTCTAATAACGTGTTCACATATTTAGTATACCCATCTCTATTAAAATTATTCACCCCGAAATGATCCCAATGTGTATGCACTAGGTTCTGAGAAATAATTTTACGAGTAGCTTTCTTTATTACATTTTTAGGTACATGCACCTCAAAACAATTTCCAATTTGTGTATTAGGTTGTTCTATGAGGGTTTTATGAATATTGGAGCTCTCAGCCATATATTGCTCCCTTGGGTTACTTATGGGCTAACTAGATAATCCTTCCTCCTCCTAACTATTAAGTGCAATAGTTAGCTATCCAATTTGGGTCTCTATCTTGACTATGGATGGAGTGTGAGAGTGGATGATCTAGGTGATTTCTAGCCCTTCTAACATGTGTAAAATTTTCTCTTCAAATGCTAAACTATAGGTACTTGAAGAGGGTTGCTGAATATTTTGATAGTCGTACGCTGTATAAGTTTCTTTCGGATAGCTAGGTTCATAGTCAACTGTTGGTCGTGGTATCCCAAAAAATTTAGATAGTTTCCCTAACCCAGATTGTAGGTATTAGGAAAAAATTATACTAAGCAGTCTGGGTTTGGGTTTGGTAAGTCTACTCATGCCCAAACTTCTGGGGTTGATATGGGGTTGGACATTCACTAACTAGGTAGTTGAGGCTCGAACATATATCGCATACATGCAAAGATGAGGCACGAGAGTATATATTCAATAAACAATCAATTTTTTGGGATAACTCTTCTATCTTATATAGGGGTTATAAGTGTAAGAAGAAGGGATAAAATTTTTTCTTAATTGGCGAAAAGGTTCAGCCTCAATGGGTGCATCCATATTGTTATTTAGGTTCAAACACAGATTCAAGCTTTTTATAGATTTTTTTAATTTTAAATAAAAGAAAAAGGATGAAAGAAATTTTAAAGATGAGAGCTTATTGAGTCCTAAAGCTAAGAAGTAGATGCGAAGAGTTTAATTAGGTTTGATGTTAGTCAGCAATCAAGTTAGGCAATCACTTCTGGCTAAGAATTGTTCTAGATTTAGATAGCTCCTAATTGCCAAGGTCATCTTTAAGACCTCCAAGTAAAAGATCAGCCATTTAACTGGCCAGGTAAGTATAAGGTTGGTGAGGTTCCCCCGTTGCTTTCTTTAGACACTAATTAAATTGGCCAGGTAAGCTAATGGAATCAATTAAATAACTGTCTTCCTTCAGGACGTGATTTTCGAACCACTTTTCTTAGGCACCAGTCAATTGATTAATCCTAATCCGATTTAACTCTTAAGGTTCCTTGTCCTATTGAGCTTGAATTCCTTATGGGCCAATATCTAATTGATTTAGATTAAAAGCTTAGGTCAATGTAGTACGAAGGATTGTGATTTTTAGGCTAAGAAAGGATGATCAAATTTTCACCTTATTTTGTTTAATTAGGTTAAGTGCTCTTAAAGTGTTTTATGAGGATGAGATGTAAAAAGTCAAGATGTCCAAGTTAGATGACACAATCAAAATTAAATTAGTTGGTTTCACTTGTTATATTTTGTGATTAGATCTCTAATCCCCTAAATAGCTTATACGATATCAGTGTAATTTTTTTTTATAAAAAAAATTATAGTTTTTTTTGTAGTTTTTTTTTATTTTTTTGATTTTTGATTTTTTTTTATAGACTCAAAAGCAACTATGCTATGATCTTCGACAACGGCACCAAAATTTGATCGCTATTGTAGGTGGTCAAAAATAAATATTTACTTATTATCATATAGATAGGATGAGTTGAGATCGTATCCATAAAGATCATGTTAATTGCGTTTGAGGGATTTGAATTGTAAATTAAATTACAGAATAAAAATTGATTAAAGGACTACTTGAATTAATAAAAAATTAAATAAATAAAAAATTTAAATAAAGGTTGGGTTTCATGTATGGAGGTGGATTCTCATGATCTCAACTGTTTTCTTGTTAGATAGCTGGTATCTTTTTTAATATGTCTTTGATTTGTATCTAATCAATAAAGTATAATCTATCTTAGAGAGCATGGTCTATATCTTTGAATCACAATCTGTCTCTTAAAGTTATAGGCTAGTCAAAATTGTATAGATATAATAAAAGAAAATTAATCTAAAGATAATCTATTCTAAGAGTATGAATCGTGGCTCGTCCCAAGGGTTATAAACTATTCTACATTAAAATCTCATGCAAAGAAAATAAAGATTTAAAAGATTTGGCAAAGGAAACAATTCTTTATTGCATATTAAAAAAAAAAAAATACAAAAGATTGAAAATAGAAAAATACTGCCAAACCAAGATCACAGGGATCTCCTAAGAACGAGATGATTAACTGGCCATGAAGAAGCTTCTCGCTGAAATTTTCATCCTGGAACTCCGAGGACTTCCTTCCAACAGCTTGTAGCATGGATCAAGAGCAGGAGGAGAGAATTTTATGGAGAAGTAGAAGACTGAGGGTTGTGGAAGAAAGAAAGAAAAAGAAAGAGGAGAGAGAGGAAGAAAAGCCTACGGCTGTTGTTTGGAGAAGAAAGAAATAGAGAGAGAGGGAGAGTCGAAAAGAGGCCTGAGAGGCCGCAACTTCCGTGGGAGAGATGTCTCGGCCTTTTTTATAGAGTGGGAGTGGGCGGAGGAATTAGGGAGCGTGGAACGTTAGGGGATTTTTAAGTTGCATTAATTAAAGGAGGAAGAGGTTTGATGGGATTCAAAGAAGTGGGGGCTGCGGTGAAATAGGATGGAAGTCTGGGAGCTTTTGTGGATGCATGAAATGAGAAAAATAGCACGAGGAAAAAAGAACTTTGGGATGGGGCCCACGGTGAGTTGAGAGAGCCGTGTGGGCTGCTGGAGGTGTGTGAAGAGTTTGGGGTATTAAAGGATTTTGGGATGCGTGAAAGAAGAGTTTTAATGGCATGTGGAGAGGCTTACAGGAGTACCTGAGAGGCTTGAGATTTTGGGTTGTAGCATTAATTAATGGAGTGGGAAAGGCATGAGAGTTTTGGGCATTTATTGTGTGAGAGAGTTTGAGAAAAGACTTTTTGTAAGTTAAAAGATGAAATAAGTAGGGCCACGGTGAAGAGATAAAGAACTCTTCAGGCTTTTTCGCATGTTCGCATGTGTCTTTCGTGCATCGCGGGTCCGCTTCTTTTGAATTATTGCTGTGTGAGTCCCTTTTCTTCTTTGTCATGGATCGCTGCTTGATGCTATACCATGTAGCTGATTCGAGCATCAGATGTCGCTTTTCTTTCGTGCATCCACATCACATAATTAAATCTAATTTATTAATTACCTGCAAAATAAATTAGAAAGCATAAAATTCTTAATAAATAAGAAGCAATTAAATAAAATAATATGCCTTTAGTGATTTAATTTAAGTATTTATCAGTAAGGTAGGTACATGTAGCATTTACCCTATCTAAATAATTTCCGAGGCTTAATGATTTTTTATTATGAAATAGGTAATCTATTATTACTTTATGTGAAATGTTAAATGTTCATAATGTAAAATCTACTTTGGTGCCTTATTGGAGTCAAAAACACCTCAAACCATGCTTTGCAAAATAGGACCATACCTATCCATACCAAGCATACTAACTCATAATGGTAACAAAATGATGCTCAATTTGCCCCCTGTACCAAGTCTTAGTACCAAGAACCGGATTGTACCAACACTACACTAGTTGGGTACTTATATAGGTACCGGAATCGATACTACAAACCTAGCCTCGAGCAAAATTATTGAGTTTTGTCTCTAATCTTTTCTGAATTTCCTTTTTTTTTGGGTTTTTTGATATTTTTTCTTCTTTCCATATATAAAGATAGTACGTTGGTGGTGCACTCAAATTCAGTTCAAATTCCTTGAAACCTAGAGTTATGAGTTCTCCTTATGTCACATCTTGAGGTGTATCTAAGGTGTTGCCTGTACTAGAAGAACTTATAATCTAACTAAGCTAGGGTGATTGCATAGAATCATCTCAAGCTTGAATATAATTTTCTTTGCATTGTTGCTTTCCATATTATATGTGCTCGAAAGGGCAAGGGCCTGTTGCCAGGGGAATAAAAGATGGGATTTTGAATTTGAAGATCTGATGGCAAGCATTTGCTGTCAAAAGGCTTTGACAGCAAAAAACCACCATTGAAAGGCTCTGACTACTGGAAATTTTTAAGTGATGGCACATTTGGTTTTGACTGCAAAGACCTGTCGTCTGAAGACCATGATGGCAGAACTTTACCATCTGGTTCTAATGGTTGAAAATGGTGATAAATTTGAATTTTGGATTCTAACATCAAGGGCCTACCGTCAAAAGATTCTAAGTTTTCTAACAGCAGTTCTTGCTGTCAAAGTGCCCAAGGGTTGGGTTCTAACAACAAGGAACCACCATCAGAAGGCTCAAGACTCTCTATGTGAATATGGCATGAACATGCATGATTTTGATGGTTTTGCGTCTTGAAAGTATTGGAGCATAGGTTTTGGGGCATCATATGTATAGATACCCCTGAAGTGTGCATTGGCTGCCAAAAGTGGCATGTCCACACTGACTGGCTAGACACCCTATCAAGAGCTAGATTCAAGAAGGGAAGCACCATGTAGTGCCAAAGCACACTCTCATTTAAGAAGTTCGATGCACATGAATGCATCTCGTTCTTGAATATGTGAACCTGTTATCACAGATTTGTTATATATGTTCATTTAAAGAGTCACTCAACATAATGAGGCAACTATATCTGTTAGTTTCATATGCAATTTCTGAGTAATATGTAGGTATCTTGAAAGCTCACAGCAACTCTGTAGTGTGAGAGGTTTCTAAGGAGAAAAAGCCGCTTGTTGTCTGCTTTGGTGAGATGTTGATTGACCCCAACCATTGCTGGAGTTTCACTTGCTGAAGCACCTGCAGTCAAGAAAGCTCCAGGAGGTGCTCCTGCAAATGTTGCTGTCGGAATATCAAGACTGGGTGGGTCACAGCTTTTATCGGGAAGGTGAGCTTGTCTACCGTCATGTTTGCATTCTTTTTAACACAAGTGTAACTTCTCTTCTTGGTGTTTGTACTCTTCTTTCCACTGAGGCTCATGCCAAATATTATTCACTTGCAAAAAGTTAACTGCTTTAGATGTGTAGGTTCTAGCCTATGTGGAATTTACAAACTAAATTTCTATCATGCTGTTGGCAAACCACACATGAAATTTTGAAAATCTGTATATATGTTCTGAATTGCTGAAAAATGGTCAAAACCTGGGAACATAAGATGTATTTAGCATGTTTACATATCACTTATAGTAAAAAATCTATTTTGCTTTTTTTCTTTTTTTTGAAGGAAACATTATCATTTGTTTTCTATTTTATTTATCCAGATAATATGGTGGTGAACTAATTGAATATGTTGAATGTCTAGGTAAACATTCTTGAAGGTAATGTATATAAATGTACCTTATAATTTCATAAAACATAAGACATCAGTTAAATAAGATTCCCCACGGTATTACCATATTAGTTACTACCTGAAAGAATTTCTCATATAGATATAGTTTTCTGTATTTTAGTTGATGTGGTAATTGTCTGTATGATATATTTCACTACTTCTATCTAATTTTGGTATTTTTGTCTTATTAACGTGATGTATGATAGTGACAACATTTCAATATGTTGAATGCTTATGAACTATTTTCACTTCTTTTTCACAGTTCTTATGGCAAGTTTATGTATGTAAATTTAATTTTTGATTTTTTCTGAAAAATGAGACCAATCAATGAAATAAGATCACTGAAGTTCTATTCTTCCAATAGATCTAGAGGTGCCAATCAACCGGCGATCTATTATATTATGAAACGGTCCACGCTCATATGTGTACTGATCATCAAATATAGCCCTTCCTGTTCAGATTGCATTTTCTTCTTGTATTATATGATTGCATTTTCTTCTTGTATCATATGATTGCATTTGTCTTTTTATGCAAACTGAGTTAATTATCTAACTGAAATGCGAGCAGAGATATAGTGCTCGATACACATTAGCGCTAATTTTTTATTAGTTTAAGACTCCATTTTTTTTTTTTTTCCATTCATGATGTGATATCTTGCATCTCAGAAGTAATACTTTTTGTTTCCTTAACCTTTAATGGAGAATTTTCAGACCCCATTTTGCTTGATTATCTTCGGATTATGCATATACCAAGTAGAGCATAAACTTTTGGTCATAATATGGAAAAGAAACACATACTAACTTTTTGTTGACTTGATGTCTTCTAATACTTAGTATTAAATGATCACCCAGCAAGGCAAGGATGAGTTTGGGTACATATTGGCTGATACTTTAAAGGAAAATAAAGTTGATAATTCTGGTGTTCGGTTTGATCCTCATGCATGGACTGCACTGGCATTTGTTACACTCAGAGCTGATGGGGAACGCGAGTTCATGTTTTTCGGGAATCCCAGTGCTGACATGCTCCTACAAGAATCTGAACTTGACATTGACCTTGTTAAGAAGGCAAGAATCACCTGAAAGATTTGCTCTTTGCCATGAAATTTTATATAGAACAAAATAGTTTTATGGACACTAACAAGTGAATGTTTTGACCAGGACCAGCTCTTTGAGCAACTGGATAGAACAAATATTCAGTAGACTTGTTTGGAAATGCTTTCTTCTTGTTTTTGACACTTTTTATTGCAGGCATCAATTTTTCACTGTGGTTCAATTAGTCTGATTGAGGAGCCATGCAGATCAACACATCTCGCAGCATTAAAAATAGTGAAAGAATCAGGTTGCATCCTGTCTTATGATCCAAATCTCAGATTGCCACGATGGTCATCAGCTGTTGCTGCTCAGCAGGGCATCATGAGCATATGGAATTGGGAGACCTTATCAAGGTATGTCACTCCAAAGGATTACATTTGTTCATCTTTTTCAAGTCATTCTTTGAAGTGACATCTCAATGTTGAAATGCAACTGTTATATATGGTTTCAGCTTAACAGATTACCTGTTGCTTTATTCAGGTAATTGAGGAAGAAATTTCATTTTTGACTGGAGGAGATCCTCATGATGATGATGCTGTATATAAGAAACTTTTCCATTCAAACCTTAAACTTTTTGTTGTGACTGAAGGACAAGAAGGGTGCAGATATTACACCAAGGTAACTATTCAGAATTAGCTTCAATTCCATGTAAAGAAATGACGGTATCTATGTCATCCCTATTATCATGAAGCATGCTTTTTTATTGCATATTGTAATGTATCAGAGACATGCATATAGCTTGTAATATTTCTAGATGAGAAAGTGTTTTTTCTTTGTAATTGTATGAAGGCATATGCGCCTTCCCTACTATCATGCAGCATTGTTTTTTACTGCACAACATAATGTACTAGAGACATGCATACCGCTTGTAATATTTCATAGACGAGAATCTTTTATAATCAATTGTTCTATACTCATATATCAAGGTTCTGTTAAAGAATTTGTTCAAAAACTACTTCCTGCTAAGTATGCTACATTTTCCATTTATTTTACTAATCATAGATGATAAACTAATGCCTCTTTGACATCTTTGATTTTTGTGCAGACATTTAACGGCAAGGCCAAAGGCATTAAAGTTAAATGTGTTGACACTACTGGTGCTGGTGATGCCTTTATGAGTGGAGTACTTAGCATCTTAGCTTCTAACTTTGATCTTTATCGGGTAAAATAATTTGAATAACATGGTTTATTAGTCTTATTTACTCATTCCTAATTGTCTTTTTTAATACATATTTTCTTAAGTTAGTAGTTAAATTAATGGATCTATTATATTGGCTTTCATATTCTTCCCCTCTTACATATCCATCTCATCTTATCTTTGTGTTACTGATTGAAAACTGTCATTCTGAAAGAACAGATAAGTTGCGCTGGTGTCAAAATCAAGTTATAGGTTGACGGAAGTAACACAGAATAAACCAACATATTTGATATGTTGGTTATACATATATATTTTGCAATGTCCAAAATTAAATATGAACAAAGGTACTTATGAAAAGGTGTCCTTAGATCATGCACATCTTGTGAGATTCTTTTAAAGTTGCTCCCTGAATGAATTCTGCACAGAGCATTCTATCATCAGACTAGAGGTTTTTTATAGTTCATATGCACATTGCTCATCCTTAAGATGGAGGATCCACATCCTTCTTTTAAAACTTAAAACTGGTTTGTACTGTCAAAAGAGACAAAACAGGTAAGACGTGACTATGGCTTTGCATGCATGAGGTTTCTCATATTATTAGCAACAATGCTGATTTTCATCTCTCGATGGAAATTTGGAAATAGGAGCATTTTCCGGATTATTTGCAAGATTGAGGCTGAGTTTCCAGGTTTTGCATGATTTTGAGCATCAATCATCCATATTGCAGACCTTATCATCTAACAACGAGCTCTAAATCTCTTGGAAAAATCTAGATCTGCCTTTCATTCTTGGTAGAGTTCATATAAGATGGTTTAAATGAAATTTAAATGCCAAAGACATGTGTCACCTTACTAGCCCTTATTTCTGCCCCAAATTTGTCCATTAACATTTCCTAAGGTTGAAGCTCTCTGTATTCTCACACAAAACTACATGAACTTCCAGACTTCCAACATTGAATGAAAATATGAATCCAAAAGGAAAACTTAGGATAGATTCATATCCCAGATGTATTGACTCTTCAGAAACATCTCAAGGACGTTCCTTGTGATGTAAAGATATGCAATATTTGGGAAGGTTTTCCTCGTCTCTTACCAAATAAAGACAACGCGAAAAACTATTATTAGTGAGAGTATGGTACTTTGAGAAGAGGTAGACTTGGCTATACTTGGGTGGATCTTCGCTCAAATCTGGTCAAATCTAGATCAGATGATAAGGATCTCACATTGATGATCCAAGACATTGTATGTGATTTATTATCTCTAAACTATTTATACAATAAATTTTATGGGATTTGGAGACCTCTAGCCTGTGCATCAAGTGGTCAAATAAGCATATATTATTTTGTGTTGTTTAAATTGTCTAATTTTTTGACTACTTGGTGCAAAGGCTATGGGTCTCTAGATCATATATTTTTTTGCTACATAAGCTAGAGAGAGGTGGTAGATCATATCCAAGAGCTCGGATCATCGATTTGGTATTCATCTCATCCAATCTAGACTTGATTGAATCTGAGTGGAGATCTATTTGAATATAGCCAAGTTTACCTCTTTTTGAGAAACTATTTATTTTAACAAGGGTGACGGCCACAGCAGCTGGTAAAGTTTTGGGGGCTTGGTACTGAGGGACTGGGTTTGAGTCCCACCCTCACCTTGATTTTGGCCAGTATTTCTCATGCTATAATTCTCAGAAATTATGTCGTGTTAGTTTCCTTTAAGAATCTGGTTTTATGAAATTTCTGGTCTTTGGAGTACTCTCTCCAATTTCATTTATCGGCTTTCACTGTTACCATAAATAAGATTGTTGCATACCACGGTAGCAAAGCAAGTATGAAGTATATGACAGCACGATGAGGGAATTCTGGAAGCCTGTTGATGGCCAGGGTTCCACCAAAATTTTGTAGAGCTGCCTTAAGCTAGCATAGTGATTAACCATCAATAACTGAGCCATTATCTTTTATATTAGTTGACTAGTGGTGGTGTTTGTTTCGACTAATTAAGCCTCAGATGAACTGGTTTTCCACAAATTTCACGAATCAAGTCATCTTGCAAAATATGAAGCTCGAAGGCTTTCTGATAAGTTAAGCTTGAACTCTTTAATGTCAGTGTCGTATGATCGTAAAAATGCAAAAGTGCATTGACATTCCTTTCTGAATGCTAAAGTTGAAATATTTTACTGAACTTTTTATTCTTGAATCCTAATAATCCACTGCTTCTGGCAGGATGAGAAGACTTTAAGGGGGGGTCTTATGTTTGCTCTGGTTGTTGTCAACAAGGGTAGATCTTCTTCAAATATCCTTAACCCTCCAAACCTTGGTGCAGGTGGAGGGATTCTATTCTAAATCACTCAGTCCAACTTTCCAAGAACTCTATTGCTTGATAAGTTGGGCACCTCCAACTTAGGTTTTCTCGGAGCAGAAACCACTAAAATAGAATGTTTTTCATCGCCAACCTTAAGATTTGTGCAAGACAGATGAATCTCAAAGTCCATTATGGTATCTTGTCTTCCTTGCCTCTCTTATGCACTCTTCCAAATAAACTGGTTCCATTTTTCGGCACCACCCAAGAATGTCGTTTCTAACATAGGTCAGGATTTATTTCTGTATGAGCCCGGAAGGCTGGATTTGAATCTGAACAGAAGAATAAATATTCTTATGAATAAAGCCCATCTGATCTATAACTCCACAAGCCTCCATTACTCGCCAAAAGAAGACAAAAAAGAGGAAAAAAAAACTTATAACTCCAAATGAATTCAAATCGGAAACATTTGAGCAAGCCTTGGGAGATTCCGATGCAAGATTAGTGGTACGTGAATATTTTTTGCACCCAAATCTTGGTGCACCACCGCTGCATGATTGAAGAGTAAGTGGGGATGCAAACGAATGCAGCCGTGGAATTTGTTCAAGAATCTTCAATTTATAAAAGAGTAAAAAAAAACTACCGATTTTGTTGGTAACTAGAAACGATAGAATGACTAATACTCCGGCATACATTTCTTGACTTCTGTTTTGGTAGGGAGTGGTTCCCAAGTCTAACATCATAGCGACGTTATGTTTCCAATAAATTTGGCACCGTTTTTTTTTTTTTTTTTTTGGTAAAGTAATTTGGCACCGTTTTCGACGGAAAAGCTTTTACTGGTCATGAATGCTATGTTGTACTGGAGATATTGCGTAAGATATGCTTTAGTTTAGATTTTAGGGCGCAGCTTCAACTGGTGCATAAATGCCAAAGCAAAGCGTCTCCAAGTCAATTTGATTGCCAAAGCCACCGCATTCGGTATAAAAGGGCAAATCAAGTACATTAACGTTCTAATATTACTAACCATATGGGTATATTTAAGGTCCTCGTGGATAAAGTGTTATGCACTGTTTGATGACCGTGACAAAATGGATGGCTGTCAAATAAGATAGTCTTATATATATCATACATAGTTTATCGCCGTGGATGGTTATTAAGTATCGTAAATTATATACTGTAGTGTATTCTGAATTATTTAACAAACCATCCATAAAATGCAATTATAATCTCTCTTGTTCTTTTCATTTTTAATTAATATATAATTATTTTTACATGACCCCTCTTGTATGAGTGGCAAATATCTAATTTTGATATTTCCTTGTGCTTGCTATGATTATCATTTGATTAATACGTTTATCAATTCATCAAGCTAACATAATTGACTGATTTGTGACATAAATACTAACAATGATTTTTTTAGAAAAAAATCAATAGCAAAATTATTAATCAGGGGTTGATTAGATAGATAGATAGACAACTATGATCAATAATAAAAAGAAAACTTCTTCCATTTGAATTAGTTGTGCGCATTGTACGTGAACATCTTTTCAAAAGATCAGTGACGCATCATCCATGACATAAAGTTATAATTAAAAATTCAGAAAAAATAATTTAATCTTGAATATCTAATCATTTGAGAAGATTGCAGCCATTCGTCAAGAAAACAAATAGCTGAGGTATGCCTCGTGTGAACCCCCAAGAGCTTTAGAAACCTGGACGTGGAGCACATTTTCTCAAAATCACAAGTCACAATTCCAGGTTGGGCGAGACCAGAACCCTCCCCTCTTGGCAAGTCGTTGGTTTGCTCCCCTTGCTGCCTCCACCTAAAAAGGCTATAAAGGGCAAGTTCTCCATAATCTATCTTGATTGGCAAAGCATTGCATTGCTCACACCATGGCTGAAAAAAGAAAAGGGCCACGACAAGGGCTTTTTAATGGGTGGCCTTATCTCAAGTAAAGGGCTTTTTGATCGATGGTCTTATCTCAAGTAAAGATGAAATAGATATTTTAGTTGATCACTGATCCGTATTATAGAGTGGATGACTATGATTCCATGAAGAAACTTTTGCAAGAAAAATTTATTCTAGTTTTGACTTTCTAAAAATAAATTTATTTTTTAACTGAGGGATCATTTTTAGATATTTTGAGTCATCGCACCCATCTTGATGACTATAATACCTTATGTATGTGTATATTATAAAATAAAAATGCATCTTGTTTCAATACCTTTTGTTTTTTTTTTTAAGTCGTTCTTTACTTTTGATCTGAGTGTTGAAGCCAATTAATGCCTCAGTGTCTCATCCCGCATAAATAGACGGGAAATAGATGTCCATCCTTCTTCTTTGCCAATGGAAGAAGAAGAAGATTGGTCTCATAACCTAATATAGTAAATGTGAGGCCAATATCATCTATTATTATCATCATCATCAAAATTGATATTGGGCTCATATTTTATTTGACTAACTAATGGGTAAACTTAGAGAGAAATTATAAGTTTCTTCCTGAATAAGATCTTAAATTTAATCAAATGGTCGGTCTCTCATTTAATCACTTTTTATTGTTCAACAATTTTATTGAAGGATTATTATCTATCTTTATCTTTTCCAGCCCTTTTAAGTTAGTTTTAAAAATTCTGGTAAATAGAAACATCCTAATAAAATTAAATTGACTAAATTTAGTTAATTCATATGAAATAAATAGACGGGAAGGTGACTTGGTGCTTTTCGTATTCGTTTGAGTGAGTAATGAATTACCATAATAAATCACACCAAAGAAAGATTGATACGTGGTTATGATCCAACTAAAATTAGAGGAAGTTCCAAGACATCCATGATCCAACTCATGATTTATTAATATCTCAAAATTCTCATCTTTTTCTTAAAGGATTTTCTCTAACAGGATTTTTACCATATTTTTCGTATCTTAGGCTTCATCAATTTTCTACATTACCGATATGTTATGTAATTTCTAGTAAATATTTATGTGGCTACATATGAGTTAACCAGACCAAGTTGCTGATAGGCTCAGATCAATTTGATTTTTTAAGTTTATGTTCTCAAATCAATACTAGTACGATCATAGATATTGCTCAACAATTAAGAGGGGTCAACCCTTAAAGCTGACCAATTATATCGCGAGTTTCCGGCCTTTGATGGTGCTTATACGAGTCAATAGACATAAACTATCTTTTATTTTCGCCAGTTTCGAGCATGGATACAACATGAAATTCTTTGTATGATTAAGTGGATGCTTGATTTAAATCAAGAGAAGAAACATGGAACAATGTCCTAAGAAAAGGAGAGTGCTCCACCTCTTCAAAAATCTCTCCAAAATTTGTTCAGTTCATTGTTTTTTTTTTCCTGGAGAAAAGCTGGCACTTCCCTTAATAAACCACCTACCTACCGTGCTTGGCACCAAAAAGACCGGTTTACACTGATTCTTGGGACATTATGAGGTAACCATGGCAGCATCCTAGAAAATAAAGTAAAATAAATTCATGTGTGCTAGTCAAACGATACGAGTAATTAATAATATGGAAAAGTAGGTGAGCATGGGCCAAGAAGCTAAGGTTGATGGAGTGCTTTGCAACCTGCTCTAGCGTCTAATCTACCTCATCAAGACAACGCTGGACTATTTGAGAAAATATTTCTCCTCTGAACCAGCCTAGTTTCCATATGCATGAGAGCCATCTTACGTATGACCATGACTTTATTATATAATTGCGATAAAGTGCATTTTTACTTCTTAATTACAGGTAAGAAAAGCTTAGAAGATCTTTCTCCATATCTCCTAATGGAATAATACGAGTGAGGTGCACCAAACAAAAATAGAGCCCCAAATTGAAGTTATATAAATTGTGCACATCAAAGGGAGAGAGGTATAACAAGCATGTCTTTCCTAATATTTAAGTAGTGATATGATCCAATGTCAAGGGATCCTCTACAGTATGCATGTGGCACCATAGAGTGCGAAGTAGCCATGGATGACGGCAATCAATAGATGGATGGCCATCAAACTGAGGAGTCCATGAGCATGGGCCCTGCCATACAGGGTGCGTGTTCCAAGAGGATACTGATTGATGGTCCAACTGGTATTCGCTGGCAGACCACATTTAGAAGGAAGTCCAAATTAAACAATCAAGTGGTTAACCAGCCCACCAAACCGAGAAGCAGGTCCTGGACTATTTTAGAGCGTGCCAGGTTTGCATAAGGACTCACTTGCAAAAAATTTTCAGCCGAGGTCTTATCCGTCCAAGCGTCGTCTTCGGCTGAAACCAACACAGCAGGATTGTCCCAGCCCATTCCTACGCCACTTCTCTTCCTCTTTCCAACAACAACAACAAGGAAGTCATTCTCATGGTTTCATTTCATCTGCATCCACGAAGCTACGTTCAAATGCCTTTATACGTGTGCATCAGGCAAAATGTAGTGGATCAGGCCATCCCATCCTCCTTTTCGCTAATAAAGGGCTCGAAGTTTTAGATGTGGAGCCTTAGGTCTCGTAGCTCCACTGACGAGGCTTGGAAGTCTGGCCTCACGTTTCCTACACTTTAATGGCTTTAAACTAGCTAGCCGTAGTGCTTTATTACAGCTGCTGTAACTTACGGAGCTTAGCTTGACACGAGGCATGCTCGGTTTGTGGCTGAGCAGGAGCTTGTCTAATTGAGGCCAATCATCTCATTCACGGCCATTTTAATACCTATTATGAAATGGAATTGGTATGACCTCGACCTATTTAAGATCAACCGCTGATCTATTCTAATGAATCATCTGAGAAAAATGATGTGACACTTCATCCACGATTAGCTGTAGGTCGATTTAAACCGATCTACTGAAGATCGACTCCTAACAAAATAAGATAGACCTTCATACCTCGTCCTCATCGAATATAGATCGGTCGCCAACCTAAATGAATAGGCTCTATTGGGGATAAATTTTGCTCCCATCGAAATCTAGCCTGATGCTTAGCCCAATCCAACCGATGATCGTAGAAGAGCTTCAGCAGCCAAATCTTAGCCGAACTTTTTCAGCCGGTCGAACTTCTAAACAGCCGAGCCCCAATCAAACTTCTACGAGAGCCAAACTTCCTCCGCACTCCTCCTGTTGGACGTCTACGGGAGCCGAGCTTCTCCTTCAGTCGGACGTCTACAGAAGTCAGACTCCCTCCACACTCCTATCGGATGCCTACGGGAGCCGAACTCCTTTCGAGCTTCTCCTTCATTCGAACTTCTCTAGGAGCTGAATTTCTTTCAGACTTTTTTTCCTCAGTCGGATTCCTCCAGCGAATTACTCTCGGATAATCTCCTCCAGACGTATTTTCTTTAGGAGTCTGAACTCCTCTGGAATTGATATATGCCGAAGTCCACCAACCAACGCCTGCTTTCTTAGAGCTGCGGCTATTAAATCTCGATAAATGATCGCCATCAGTCTGACGACACCTTTCTCTCTATACCAAACTCCACCAGGCCTCGAGCGGCCCGTTACTAGATGGTATGGCTGTCACTATCAATCAAGCTCCGTCTATAAAAAAGAGGACCCTCCAGATACGTTTCCTCCAAGCTCTAAGCTTTCTTCTCCTTTCTGAAACTCTATCGAAGGAGAGAGATAAATTTAAGCTTTAATTTATTTAGAATACCTGCCATGTCAGATGGATTCTTAAAGATTTGAAAATATTTCAGTAACCTGTGTGCGTGCTGAATAATTAGGTCCAAATCTTAAAATCTATTGTATGTGGTATGTTGGGGATACATCCCGCTCCTCGCCGAAGCCCGGCCCGACGCTCCAACCATGTAACCAGTAGCCGCTGAAGAGCTTTTAGCCGCCAGGCGCCAGGCCGGCCCTACCACGCCGAACTGCCTAGAGGCCAGAAACTCGCCCTGCGCCAAGGTCCGGGCCCGAACTGCTAGGAGGAACGAACCTTCCCATCCGCCAGCCGTTAACTATCCTGACGGCCGAGGCTCCTTGGACTCAAGCGGCGGCTGGACTTTCCTTCGGGAGGTGACTCCTCCCAGACCCCGTCGGGCCATCCGGCCTCCATCCCGGTTTTTCCCTTCAGCCGTAACTCTCCTACGAGCCGAACTCCTCTCGGGGCCCACGGCCGAACTCCTTCGGACGCCCCAGGCTGAGCCCGTGGCAGCGAAACTCCTTCGGGCCCCCGGCCGAACTCCTTCGGGAACCAGGACACCACGGACGAGCCACAGCCCAGAAACTCCTCGGACTGCCCAACGGCCGAACTCCTCGGACCGACCCCAGGCGAGCCCGTGCAGGCCGAACTCCTTCGGACTTACCCACGGCCGAACTCCTCGGAACCGACCCCAGCGAGCCCGTGCAGCCGAACTCCTTCGAACCGAACTCTCAGCGAGCCCTGCCGAACCAAACTTAGCAACACGAAGTCCTTCACTGGCCAGCCGAGCTTCTTCGGGCCTGCTCAGCGGCCCGAAACTCTAAGACGGCACGACAACCTTCAGCAGACGACTCCCCCAGCTTCCCCCTCGGCCGACTCCTTGGATTACAAGTCCGAACTCCATTGGACGAACTGTCGCCTGCAGGCAAAACCGGACGACGCCTTCCTCTCCGTACGCGGATTCCATGCGGCCCACGGCTCCGCCGGTATGGCTCCCACGACCTACCGGACGACGCCTCCCTCTCCCGTACCGGACTCCATGCGGCCACGGCTCGTCGGTATGGCTCCCACGATCTACCGGACGACGCCTACCTCTCCGTACCGGACTCCATCTGCGGCCCACGACTCGCGGTATGGCTCCCACGATCTACCAGACGACGCCTTCCTCTCCGTACGAAAACTCCATGCTGCTCGATCGACTCTCTGCCAGACGGCACAGCCGTCCACCATCAACTAAGCTCCGGCTATAAAAGGACCCCTCCCGACTATAACTAGCTAAGCTCTTGAACTCCTCGACTCTCTAAGACTCTCCTCCGCAATCTCTAAGCTCCGGAACTTCCGAGCACTCCATTACTGTTGGTCGGAAAACTAAACTTGACCGTCGAGGGTCCTGCCGGAGCACCACCCCGACCCGGTTCCCGGACGGAACTTCATTTTGCAAGTCCCCCGGCGGCGCCAGCGGCCCTCGATTGCGGCGACCTCCGGCGGCGACGGATGTTTCTGCACCAACAGATTGGCGCTAGAGGAAGGGCCTGAACCTTCAGAGTTCCCTTGTTCTAAGGAGTGCTCGGCGATCCTTCTCTTCCCTCTCCAGAGATGTTTCCTTTTCTCTTTCGAAGAGAAATGCCAACCCAGGAGAGCTTCCGCACGGCGTTCGGTGGCCTCTGCGTCTGCTCCTGCTTCAGCCCCCGGCGGCCTAGGTTCCACCTAAACCCGCGATGGATGTGAACAGTTTGGCCTGCTTGACGCGACAGATCCGTGGCCGTGGCCTCACGGAGGCGTTGCACGCTTTACAGCAGCCTTCGATAGCGACTCCACCAGCAAGCCCGCCATGAGGGTGTGAGAAATCAGCCTTAGGGAGAGGCCCAATCCGCCGAAGAGAGAAACAGAGAGCAGAAGTTCCCCGCCGAAGCGGAAAGAAGTTCGGCTCGAGAAAGCCGGGCTCCCCCCAAAGTCGGCATCAAGGTAAAATGAAGCTCGGTGGAAAGCCGAACTCCTCAACTTCAACCTCCAAAATAAAGTTCGGCGCCGGCAAGGACGGAACGAAGCCCCCCTCCCCAGAAGGTTCCGCAACTAACGACCCGCTCCTCTAACTCGAATTCTCGGCAAAGTTAAAGAGCCAACCGCCAAGACCCTGAAGGACTACGGCCTCTCCAAACATGGCGCGATCATAGGAGAAAGATCGGCTATAGGCACTGCCGTAACTGGAAAAAGAACAAGAGTTGGCCGTCCCCGCGCACATCATCAACGCCACCCCGGGGAGGGAGCTAGGAGCTAGCTACATCGGTGATTGTCATCCCCAGCACACAAAGTCAAGAGAAGCCATGGTCCAAATTATGAAGGCCGGCATGAGATAGAGGAGGTCGTCTGGACGGGACTTGCTGCTCGAGGGAGCTCGAGGAACAACGCCCCGTCGACCCCCTCAAAATGAGAAGCGCGCTGTCACGATTTCCCTTCGGTAAAATTCTCCCCTCTGCATAATATTATTTCTGGATGGAAAACTATGCGATGACAGGAGAGCAGCAGTCAATAAATCACCGCTGCGTTAGGAACAGGAGGAGAACCTCGTCCTAACGCGAGCAACAAGCTCGCCGTAGGAGATAAGATCTCCCCCCGAGCGCGCACCTCGGCCGCAGGAGAATAAGATCTCCCCGAGAGAAGCTCGGCCGCAGGAGATAAGATTCTCCCCGAGCGTGCACATCAATCTCGGCTAGAGATAAGATCTCTCCCGAGCGACCGTGAACAACCTCGTTAGGAACAGGAGGAGAACCTCGTCCTAACACGGAGCATCAACCTCGCAAGAGATAAGATCTCTTCCGAAGGCAAAGTTCGGCCAGAATAAGATCTCTCGCG
>QRFJ01003559.1:215717-285242 GCA_006176705.1 Cocos nucifera
GCTCACTTGCCTGAGCACTCCATTTTGTTGGCTAGAAGAACTGACTTGATTATCGAAGGATTCCGTCGAAGCCACCACCATCGACTTCGGACGGATCTTTGTTTTGTAGGTCATCGATGGCGACCTCATCCTCCTCCACTCCAGCTCATCCCGGCGTCGACCAGATTCTACACCAACAGGCTCATAATTCGTCAATGACCGAACTACAACCATCCCTGCTGAAACTACGTCCTCTCTGAATCAAAAAACTCGGATAAAGAAAAATCTTTCGCAATTCCATCTCCCAAGAAGGAAAAAAATCTTTCAAATCAATCTAGGGTGACTAACTTTGAAAGCCGTTAGAGTCCAAAATGGATACGACTCCAACTCCTTCCCTATAAATAAAGGAGCTCCGGAATCCTCCAGGTATGCCATTCAATTCGATGCTTTTTTTCGTCATTATTCTCCAATCTCCTAACTTGAGCGTCGGAAGGTCTTTACTGGAGAACACTCTGGTGCGGACTTTATTGCAGGTGAATGGATGAAGCTCCAGTAAAGCTCATCCTCGGTCTCATATTCCTCGGTGGCCGAGCTCCTCCATCCTCGTCGGCCAACCTTAAGTCGGAAGATCCAAGAGCAACAGTTGGCGCTAGAAGAAGGGCCCTCGATTGATTTCGAGATTTAATTTTGAGGAAAGAAAGCACGTCATCGGATATCATAAAAATTCGAAGGAGAACATCAAACGCATCCCAGCATTCTAGTGGTCGGAGGACCTACAATACTCAACGGATTAACACATCTCCACTACCAATCTAGAAAAATCCACCAATGGCATCGGCGGTCTCACAAGAACAGTATGACATCTTTGCTTCATCGGTGGCAAGCACTATTATCAGCCACGTAAAGAGGAATAACAACAGGCGGACGAGCGCCACCTGCTGAAGAAAATTTAGGTCTGGTTCGGATAAGATCCGGAGGAACGACGCCCCAAAGCCCAAGGGTAGAGGTCAGTCATCATAGCCGACCTACTACGTCCTTTCCCGTCGGATCGAACCTTCGCAAACCAATTCAAGAAGAGGCTCACCTTGGGCCATGGACTCTCAACACCGAGCACTCGTGAGGATGAATGGAGAAAAAGCCAAATAGATGAAGCAGCTGGATGCATTACGGGAGCTGAGGCACAAGGAAAGATTTTGGGGTTTAATGTTGATCTCCATTACGTCCAGAAGATTTAAATGAACACTTGCCACGTCAGTTTTAAGAATCCCTCAGACGAGCTTTATGATAGAAGGTGATCCCGTAGATCATTCTGGACAGTTTTTGAACTCTTATGCATATCGCTACAAGGGGCTACTGATGCAATACTATGTCGAGATTTTTCTTCAACTTTGAGAAAGGTGGCTCGACATTGGTATTCAAACCTAAAATTCGGCTCCATAGATTCCTTCTACCAGTTGAGCGGTCTATTCATTGCCCACTTCGTAAGTATCGTCGGTAATGTCATAGACTTTGACTTTCTTGTGAGCATCAAGCAACGAAAGAATAAGCCCCTTCGAGAGTATATCAATCGCTTCAATGCAGCCACCTTGGAGGTTCGAAATTTAGACCTGTCTATGGCTATGACAGTGTTTAAGCTGCCTCCTCAAGTGACCTTTTATTCCTCCATCAACTTAACAAGGTCGGCCAGAGATAAGATCTCTCCCGAACCGCAACCTCGGCCAGAGATAAGATCTCTCCCGAAGGCCAAGTTCGGCCAGAGATAAGATCTCTCCCGAACAACAAGGTCGGCCAGAGATAAGATCTCTCCCGAACCGCAACCTCGGCCAGAGATAAGATCTCTCCCGAAGGCAAAGTTCGGCCAGAGATAAGATCTCTCCCGAACAACAAGGTCGGCCAGAGATAAGATCTCTCCCGAACCGCAACCTCGGCCAGAGATAAGATCTCTCCCGAAGGCAAAGTTCGGCCAGAGATAAGATCTCTCCCGAACAACAAGTTCGGCCAGAGATAAGATCTCTCCCGAACAACAAGGTCGGCCAGAGATAAGATCTCTCCCGAACCGCAACCTCGGCCAGAGATAAGATCTCTCCCGAAGGCAAAGTTCGGCCAGAGATAAGATCTCTCCCGAACAACAAGGTCGGCCAGAGATAAGATCTCTCCCGAACCGCAACCTCGGCCAGAGATAAGATCTCTCCCGAACAAGTTCGGCCAGAGATAAGATCTCTCCCGAACAACAAGGTCGGCCAGAGATAAGATCTCTCCCGAACCGCAACCTCGGCCAGAGATAAGATCTCTTCGGCCAGAGATAAGATCTCTCCCGACAACCTCGGCCAGAGATAAGATCTCTCCCGAACAACCTCGGCCAGAGATAAGATCTCTCCCGAACCGCAACCTCGGCTAGAGATAAGATCTCTCCCGAACCGAACAACCTCGGCTAGAGATAAGATCTCTAGGAACAGGAGGAGAACCCGAACGAACAACCTCGGCTAGAGATAAGATCTCTCCCGAGCGACCGTTGACAACCTCGGCTAGAGATAAGATCTCTCCCGAGCGACCGGAACAACCTCGGTTAGGAACAGGAGGAGAACCTCTAACAGGAGATAAGAACAGGAGATAAGAACAGGAGATAAGATCTCCCCCGACTCGGCTGCAGGAGATAAGATCTCCCCCGAGCGCGCACTTCACTCGGCTCAGGAGATAAGATCTCCCCCGAGCAGGAGATAAGATCTCCCCCGAGCGCGCACTTCACTTCGGCTGCAGGAGATAAGATCTCCCCCGAGGGAAGCTCGGCCGTAGGAGATAAGATCTCCCCCGAGCGCGCACTTCAACCTCGGCTGCAAGATAGGAGGTCTCCCTCGAGTCGACTTCAACTGATGAAGATAATGTCGCCCCCGAGGAGCTCAAATCCGACCTCGACCGAAGGAGGCGAGATCTTACTTCGGCTTCAACATCAGCTTCATCGACTTTAGCCTGGAAACGAGTTCCATTTCAACTCCAAACATCGACTGAAGATGAGGTCTCCCCCAAGCCTCAGCCTCAACTTCAGCGTCAATCTTGGCTGGAGATGAGACCTCCCCCGAGCTTCAGCTGCAACAAATGCGGAGCCTGGAAGAAGACTTCGGCAGTCGCCTGTTTTGGTACTCCCTTCCTTCAATTTTTGAACTCGGGAGTGGGGGGGCTACTGTTGGGGATAAATCCCGCTCCTGCCGAAGCCCGGCCCGACGCTCAGCCCAATGTAACCAGTAGCCGCTGAAGAGCTTTAGCGCCAGGCGCCAGGCCGAGCCCCTACCACGGCCGAACTGCCTAGAGGCCGAACTCCCCTGCGCCAAGGTCCGGGCCGAACTGCCTAGAGGCCGAACTCCCACCGCCAGCCGAACTTCCTGACGGCCGAGCTCCTTGGACTCCAAGCGGCTGGACTTCTTCGGGAGACGGACTCCTCCCAGACGCCCGTTCGGCCATCCGAGCTCCTCCCGGGTTTTCCCTTCAGCCGCCGAACTCCTTCGGACCCCACGGCCGAACTCCTTCGGACCGACCCCAGGCGAGCCCATGCAGCCGAACTCCTTCGGACCCCACGGCCGAACTCCTTCGGACCGACCCCAGGCGAGCCCATGCAGCCGAACTCCTTCGGACTTCCCACGGCCGAACTCCTTCGGACCGACCCCAGGCGAGCCCATGCAGCCGAACTCCTTCGGACTTCCCACGGCCGAACTCCTTCGGACCGACCCCAGGCGAGCCCTAGCCGCGACCGAACTCCTCAGCGAGCCCTGGCCGAACCAACTAGCAACCGAAGTCCTTCAACTGGCCAGCCGAGCTTCTTCGGGCCTCTCAGCGGCCGAACTCTACAGATGGCCGACCCTTCAGCCAGACGAACTCCCCCAGCTTCCCCCTCGGCCGAACTCTGTTACAAGTCCGAACTCCATTGGACGAACTGTCGCCTGCAGCAAGACCGGACGGCGCCTTCCTCTCCGTACCGGACTCCATGCGGCCCACGACTCGCCGGTATGGCTCCCACGACCTACCGGACGACGCCTTCCTCTCCGTACCGGACTCCATGCGGCCCACGGCTCGCCGGTATGGCTCCCACGATCTACCGGACGACGCCTTCCTCTCCGTACCGGACTCCATGCGGCCCACGACTCGCCGGTATGGCTCCCACGATCTACCGGACGACGCCTTCCTCTCCGTACCAAACTCCATGCTGCCTCGACGACTCTCTGCCAGACGGCACAGCCGTCACCATCAACTAAGCTCCGCTATAAAAGGACCCCTCCCGACATACTAAGGCTAAGCTCTCTGAACTCTCGACTCTCTAAGCTCTCCTCCGCATCTCTAAGCTCCGGAACTCATTCCGAGCACTCCATTACTGTTGGCCGGAAACTAACTTGACCGTCGGAGGGTCCTGCCGGAGCCACCACCCCATCGGTTCCGGACGGGACTTCGTTTTGCAGGTCCCCGGCGGCGCCCAGCGGCCTCGATTGCGGCGACCTCCGACAGCGACGGATTTCTGCACCAACATGGTAAATATGCCCAAAGTGGGATCGGATTTGGCCTTGAAGTAATCTAGTATTGACTTATATAATAAGGAGCCTTTTATCATTACATCTGTGAGCTAGTAAACAATAGTGCTTTGTATAAGTGGGCCTGAGGACACGTATCCTATATGTTCTGATCTGATGGAGGGAGACGTGCTACTATATGCCATCAGTGATACATTAAACAAGTCAAATGCAACAAAGGTTACATAATGTGGCTGAAAATCTGACATAATGCCTTGCTAATAAATGATCATGAATCCTTATAGTCCCACTTTCATTTAATTTGTAAATTTTGAATTCAAATATGTTTATTAGGTAACCTTAGTGTAGGACAAGTCATCAGTCTCGTCATGTATCAAGATTCCTTTCGTATGAAATTTTAAATTTGACTCAAGCTGGTGCTGTGGTTACATGAAGAGACTAAGTGATTTTTTTGCGTTGGTTTAGGTTGAAAGTTGTCCCAGGAAACGCAAACTGGACCAAGCTCTTTGACTAAAATTAACCGTCTTTATTCAGATGAGTGACTTAGTTTTAGTCTAACTAAGATAGAAACCTAATTTTGTCTTTTCGATTAGATTTTGATGGATATGTCTCTCAAATAAAAAATTGATGGGAACTTCACATAGTTTTATAGGTTCTTCCATATATCCTTTTGGAATCATAATAACTATACAGATAAGAAAAGGATGGGAATTCCTTAGCCTGCTCTATCCGTGTACAATGGTAGTTGGGTATCAAAGAATTGCCTATTCTAAGTACCGTAGCTTCCAGCAATAAATAAGGTAGTACCAGTCCCATGAATAGTTGTCTTCATGTCAATGAACGTCTTCTAATCAATAAGCTGCTTATGGACGGTGGCTCACAAACCAGCGGATTGGCCAAACAGTAAACATCAACATTATGAAGGCGAATCTAGCGACAATAAGGTTGGTTGAGAGTTCCTTTTTTTTTTTCTTTTCTAGAGAGGTGGTTGATGAGGATGATAGTATCGTATATATCTAGCTAAACTTTTGTTTTCTTAATTGCTAGTTGTGATTTATGCATTTTTTTTTTCTTCAAAAAAAAAAAAAAAAATACAAGTTAGGAAATTCTTCTATTAAAAAAAAGAAGAAGAAAAAAACATCAAACCAAAGAAATCGGTCCTGTGGATGATAGACTATAAGACAGATTCTGTTTGGAAAGAGTGACCTATGTTTGTAAGGAAATAAGAATTTAAAATGGGGCTTGCTAACATAGAAAGCTATCGAAGGATTGAACATGCAATATTGTACGGTAATATATTGTTATAAAAAATTGCTAATGGAGTAGTGATAGCTTGAGAATATATGCCAGAGAAATTGACTTATGGTTTACCAAAAAATAATCCATATATAATTCAATACTCATCTTTATGATAAACTTTGCTATGACATGCCAAACTTTGGCTTGCACCATGACAACTCTCTCCTCAACTAATCTGTTGGATTGTATGTTAGAATCTAGAATGTCACATTCAAATCATATTCACCTCATCCTTCCAAAGAGAAGAAGATGATGACAAAGTCACTGCAAGAAAGCAAACCCTCGCAAGCCTTGGATACTCAGCCGACGAATGAATGAAGATTGTCTATCTAGAATCCTCCAATCTTGATTATTGAGGAAAAAAATATTGCTAATAAAATTTTCACTCAATAGCATATCTTTTGAGGGCAAAACATTGATATCATGGATAGTTTTCTATCTAATTTCTTGTTACCAATCATGGTTATAACTAAACCATAAATAATTAACCACTTGGGGGCATATCAATATACCCTCTTTTTCTTTTTTATTTTTTCTTGGGTCTTGCTTAATAGTCTGACTTTCTTCATGAAGGAGTATTTACATCTTTAACATGTGTAGACATTGAGGGTAAATTAAGCAATTTTCATATATATATATATATATATATATATGAAGAGGGTTGTCATTCCTACAACACCAGACAATTAAGGACAAATGAATCCAATGAATTTAACATTGCTTATTGTTTGAGAGAGGCCAATTTGAGAATTATAGTTAGAAAATATGGCAAGGTTTTGGTACGATACACAATCATATTATATACGTATAGAAGGACACTAAAATCTAAAAGTATTATCTGGTTAAAATAGAAATATAACATTATATGCATGTATTATAATGTCGTCCATTAGTTACTTTATGTATTTACTCCTTCATTTACTAAGAAAATTTCTTTGGGGTGCCCATTATGCGCACGAGAAAAGCGGGACGAGTATCATATCATGTCATTTCTAATTTCCCATCATGACAATTTATTGCTTTCCTATAAGAAGAAATTGATAAGTTGTTGAGATTTGCTATATTGAGCCTGACGTGTGCAATCCCTCTCTTGCCATACCTTCAAATATAAGTACCCAATCCACAATAAACTCTTTATGGAAAATAGAAAACAAGACCTGTCCTTTTTTTCTTTTCCCCCTACATTTTTGGCATTGCCACGAGCATGTTGCTTTCCATCGTCCACGATCCTACTTGAAGAGCCGGTGGGGAGGAGGGGTACCCCTTCAATCCTAAGCAAGGCTTCTCGGGTGTCAAACTAGTTTGGTAGGAAGGATTCGGCTCTTTTATCATGTTGCCATCATTATATTTATAGTATTTAAATTTTGTCGCGCAGTTGATGGCTTTTAGCATCAAAGCCACATAAAGTCGCCCATATGGCATGCATTTTCACGAGCTTTACCGGCACCTAAGGGCCCAACGCAAATTGAAAGTAAGCATGCAGCCCATGTGTTCGCAAAAGAGCAAGCATTTTTCTCGCATCATGTCCGCTTGCACATAACCTAACTCAAAACCCAAGCCAAGGAACAACAAGAGCTCCGGCCTCGGATGGGAGGTCAGGCCTAATAATAGAAATGATGAGCTCAGGCCTCAAACCCCCCAAGAATGCAAGCCAAGTTGTACAAGTACCTGGCCTCCCATTAAGACCAAGTCACCAACTCACCAACTCAAATAAGAATATCAGCCCCAGCTGTCAACAAATACTTGATATGCTGAAAACCAGGTCAGCCCACACGCCCAACGCGCGGATTCTCTCCTCCCGTCTAAATATACAGCAACATGATCCATGACACCCAGCCCTTCCTGCAATGAATGCAACCCCATTCCTCCGTTCTCCCGGATCAAAGCAACACCCTTACAAGGCGAACAGCAAATAACAGCAATCTAACAATAATATTACAATAATAACTCGAATTGAGGAGACTTTTAGAAATAGAATAGATGATTAAATATCAATGTTAAATAATAATATCCACATTAACGTTATCAATAAATACTATTATTATCACTGATCAGCAAAATTATAAGGAACAGAGAGAGAGAGAGAGAAGTTGGTGACAAGAACAACAACAGTAGTCATAATAATAATAATAGTAAAGATGATGATGATAATTAATCATTTGATGATGATAGCCTCGGCCTAACGCCATGCGGAAGCGACGGTAAGGACCCGGCTCGACCAGCCGAAGCAGAGCCCGCCGGCCTCCTCCTTGACCGTGAACCCAGGGTTGGACCCTGGAGAGGCGAACCGGGCCTTGATCGGCTCAGCCACGGCCGGGCCGAGCGGGACGGGCCGGAAACCGGCCATCCCCATGCGCGCCCGCCATTTGCCGAAGACCTCGCAGCGCTCGACCCGGTCCGCGCCCTCCCGGGCCACCGAGTTGGCCGCCTTCCGGCCGAGGCAGTCCTCCACCCGCGCCCGCTTCCCGCTCTCCCGCCCCACCGTCGCCTCCAGCGATTCCAGCAGCGCTCCGTAGTGCCCGCACGCCTCCGCGAAACGCGCCGGGAAGGGTGCCGTGTTGCCGTTCATCTCCTGCTCCACAAGCGCCACCACCCGCGGCCCCAGGGCCCTCACCCGCCGGAGGATCTCGTCGCGAGGATTCGCCGGCGAGACGCTCTCGTCTGCCACCCGCGAAAGAACGAACGCCAGGTTCACCGCTAGCGCCTCCCCGGGCTCGCACCCCAGCGTCGCCTCGTCCAGCTCCGCTGCCCGCCGGCACACGACGCTGAACCGGAGCACCACCCCGAACCGCTCCGCCAGCTTCGTCAACAGGTCACCGACCATCCTCAGCCGGCAGCTGACGTTGCTTAAGGAATTGAACGGGGAGGTCGGGTCCGCGACGGCGGTGATCTTGACGTTGGGGGGCCGGGCGGAGGGGCGATGGCGATGGTGCTCAGCGAGGGCCTGGATGAGGGCCATGTACTGCCTCCCCTGCCCGACGTCGAAGTCGAGGATATGGACCCTGGGGGCATCCCTGGTGGCCTCGACGATGGCGAGATTGGCGGCGAGGAGGGCGTTCCGGAAGCAGGGGGAGAGATCGTGGAGCATCTGGGCAGCCTCCAGGTGCTCGGAGCTGCAGAGCTCGGCGATGGGATGATGAAGCGCTCCGGACGACGGTGGCGACGTCTCGATCCGCGACGACAGCGCGGCCACCATCATCGCCGTGAGCCGCTGCTCGGGATCGCCGTGGCGGTTCGCGGCCCGCTTCAAGACCTCGAGATTCGCAGTGGCAGCCTTCTGATTCCCGTCCACGATCGCCGCCACCGTGTCGGAGAGCATCTGCCGCGAGGGCGTGGTGGAGGGAGGAGAGCAGGAAGCGGAGGATGATGTGGTGGAGGACGAGGACGTGGTGGGCGAAGGGGAGAGCGGGTGCTGTGCCGCAACCGTCGCCGACGTCGGCGAGAGGAGCTGCTGCATCGCCTCGCTCCACTCGCTGGTGGTCACCGCTGAGCAGCCCGAGGCGCTGACTTCGTCCTCGTCCTCGTCGTCCAGGAGTCGCCTCTCCAGCTCAAGAAGCCTTTTCCGCATCGTGGACTTGTTCTCCGACTCAGTCACACAAGACGGCGCCGCCGCCGGCACCGCGGCCGCCGTCGAGAAGGAGAAATCTGGCGGGTTCGGGTGCTGCCTTCGCGCATAGACCAAACCAGAAGAAAAAGAGGAAGCGGACAGGGAAGAAGAAGAAGAAGAAGAGGTGGTGAAAGCGGAACGATCAGGGGAAAAAGAAGACGCCGAAGACGACGAGAGACCGACCGAAGAGAGAGGAGAGATGGGAGACGTGAGATGGGTCCTCTGCTTTACCGATCGGAGGAAAAGAGCATGCTGGCGCTGCAAGTGATGCTGCCTCTCCAACTCGTTGAGGGACCGCTTCAAGAGACGTTCGGCCGCCGCCGCCGCCGCTCCTCCTCCTCCTCCTCCGCCGGCAGGCTCCGATCGGTTCACGAACGGGGGCACCTGGATCGCGGATCCGAACCCAAAGCCTCCGCGGGGATCGCGCCCCGGGAAACCAGACGCCATGGCTTCGCAAAGATCACGGACCAAGAAGAGATCGATGATCGGAACAAACGAATCTAAGAGCCCTCCCTCCTGCTGCTGCTCATCTCCTGCGGCAGCTTTCTCTCTGCCATCCCGTCCGCCGAACCCTCCGAATAAAATAGCCTTCCCTTTTGCCCATATACCTATTTTTCCTCTCCCTCCCCTTTCCTTCCGTCCCTCCCTCTTGATTTATTTACTCTTTATATTATAATATTATAATAATAAATGCATATAATAAATGTTGGGGTGGGGGTGTGCGGGAAGGGGAGAGAGGGGTCGCGACCTTCCATCTCCTCTTAAAAAAAACCGGGGGTGGCCAGCGGGGTGGGCCCGCCGCACCGGCACGTGTCGGTGGAGGCGGTCGCTTCCGTCTGAATTCAAAAATTCGGACAACCGGGCAACGTTGGCGAGGCCTTGGCCACTCGAAGCCAATTCCACTACAGTACCCCACCCAAACCTCCATCTTACCCTCCCAAGGTTCCATCTTCTACGTAATCCCCAATTTGGTTTCGCCGGTTAATAACATGTTAGGCGAGGGGTAATCAAGGATTTTTTCCGAGAAAAAGAAAAATGAATGAGAGTGGTCTTTGTCTACCGGAGGGTGGATAGGCAAAGGTTGCGTGCGCGGGGTGGTGGAATTTGTTAGGAAACCGAACCATCCAACCACCACCACACCACCCGCCTTCTTCTCCTTTCCAGTTTCCTCCCATCCCTCCGATGGAGGAGAGAGAACATAAGAGGCGGGACTCTCCTCGTGACACGCGTATGCCAACAAAAACGAATGTTCCGTGCCCTTCCCACCCACCCCTACATATTCCTCGGGTTCCCAACAAGGAAATGCGGTAGCTCCACCTGTTGAGATTGAGAGCAAGACCCACATCCCACATGGAGCGCCGGACATCAGCTCTCGAACACGAGACCGGTCAAAAGGGGTAACAGAGTCATGGAGAGGTTCCTTGAGGGGAGATGCCATTGGATCATTTATTTCGAGAGTTACCCCACTCGCAGCACTGCAAATGGGTTGCGACATGCTCCATGTGGGGCCCATTTGCGTGGGTAAGAGAGGCTTCCGCCTTGGGTTCAGATTTCTGGGTTCCGGCTGTATCTTTCACGCGCGAAAGAATGACCGAGCATTTCTCACGATATCGTCCGTCGGATCACACTCCGCACGGATGTCAAACCATGCATTCTGAATATTATTGTCCATCTATCTGTATGGATGGTGATCATTACATCATCCAACAGTTGATTCTAAAAAAAGAGAGTGAATCCTTTCATGCGAAACATAGAAAGATGGGGGTTCAGATTATTTCTTTCCCTCGGAAGAACAACTGATATTCTCTCGTGACGCCAACCATTGAACCGTATATTGCCCAGCCATCAAAGTATTTTAATTTTTTTCTTTCATCCATCCATTCAGATCTTGAAATAATTATTATATGATCCAACGGCTGATGTTGGTGTCAATGAAAAAAAGGTCAATCATTTTTTTCGTACCAAAGGGACGATATGAACCCAGAAGATATAATCCTGTCCCTGGTTTGGGCTGGGAATTGCTAGGCAAGCATGCAGCTTTTGCATGCATCTTGGGCAATTCTGCTCCCTTTTTAGCAGAAAATCTCACCTTGGAGGTAGGCCACCATGCAGAGCTGCAGACATCCTGACCTGTTATGCCAAATTCTTGATCAGTCTTGTTAGTTACTTTAGGTTTTTGTATTCTAAATTCAGGTAAGCCTTTCTGGCAATACCTAGTTTGGCACCGCTTGTTCATCTTGCTAACAAGTTGATGTCATGTATGAATGGTTTTAGTAGGTTGTCCACCGTATATACCATTTGAATGCGATGGGTACTTTTGTCCTGAGTAGACTAGCCCAGACATATGATTTGTGTGGGCAGCAGATCATGATCTGGATCAAGTAGTATTCTTGATGCGAAATGGAACTGACAAGATGAATTAGTTTGCCACTACTAAAATGCACCGGCTTGTTAAAAAAAATAAATAATAATAATAATAACTATTTACTTTATGGATCATTAGATAAGGAGACTGAGTTAAAAATGTACTCAGTGAAACATTATATTTGTTTTCGAAACATAAATGCTCATTAGAAGGGACTGCATGCATCATCGAATTTATTGTTTTGCCTGCCTATGTAATGCCACCAACAAGCAAATTTAAACGGTAGGGACAAGTTTGGCTTCTACTCTTAATTTCAAAGCTCGAGCAGGATGCTAGCAGCTGGATAAGGCTACTAATTCTTTCCCTTTCTTAGAGCTTCTAAACCAAAAAGATGAAGCCAGGCCCCCTCAAAAGTCGTACAACAAACCCTCTTGCTGATGTTTCTATCGTAGCATGCTTTTGAGCCTGCAACAAAAGGTAGAGAAGGGACCGAAGGAAAAGAATAGCAGTTCTCTAAGAGCATTGAAAAAAATAATGATGCTTTTCACACTATGAAAACAACTAAATTGGATGATTCCATGAAGGACGCCGCATCTTGACGCCAACCATGCTTTTGAAATTATTAGCCAAATTTGAGCATTGTGTTAAATCCAACTTTTCTTTCCTTTTTCCCTTCTTTTCGGGTGGGTGTGGGGGTTAAGATTATGTCTTTCAATTTCGACAAATGATGCTGCAATAAATGACCAAGATGATGTACGTGGCATGGTTGGATTCGTTCGGTTTATGAGCAAATGAGAACAAGGTTGAAACATCTCGACTCAGTCTAACGACCGATTAATCCGAGCCGAACAAAATCTTCTTATGGTAGAGGCGGCTCAACAACAATTTCGTTCGAATGTGTTTGAGGTTCCGATGATGCTATCATGCACTAGGTGGTTACAAAAAATTTTCAAGTTGCTACACTACATTAGTAATTTTTTACAACACGATCCCAAATTTATTAGGATACGATCTTAGAAGATTCGAGATCCCCGCTACAAATAAATCCATAAAAAGTAACTAGTCAATCTACTACTCCCTGACACAATAACCATAATTATTCACTCTTTTTTTCCCGCATCTCCCACCAAAAAATCTTCTCTAACTTAACCATCAAAGGGCCCAGCTGCGAGCAATCAAGGTAGCGAGCTTTCTAACCTTTTTGGATAATCTTGCACATCCAAAAAGATGGTCCACACCGGCATCCCATCCCCGAAGCAAGAGCAACAATAACGTGGATAAACATGATTTGAAAGTTGCAACGCCACATCCGAATTAATACGAATTTTACCACGAGAACGTGACTCGGATTTCTATCCGCTTACATGTGTGGCAAGATTTGGCCTTGATTTCATTCCAAGTGACTTTGGCTTTTGGATTGCAAGGTAGTGTGTGCATGACTTAACGTGAAAACGGGTTGGCAAGCAAGCCCACAAATGTTAGACAGGTAGTTGAGGCAATTATGTCAACGGCTCAAGAAATAAATTTCAAGGGTCAGTTAAAGAAGAAAGTATGGAATGCATAGAGCGAATAAACTAAAAGGATGGATGTGGTAGGTAAGCCTTCTCTCTCTATGATGATGAGTGATGTTATCCAACTACAAAAGAGAGGACTTGACATAGCGTCGTGTGCTCCGCTCATGATGATGGTGCCGCCTAGGCCTTCAACCCAGAAGTTTCTACTCTTCCGTCACGGTGAATCCACGGTGCATGAAAAAGTTTCAATTCCCAGGATTGCAAGGTAAAATTTACGACTCGTTTGATTTTCAGGAAGTGAACGTGAGAAGTGATAATTTCTAAAAAGTTTATTTGATTGGAGTTTTAATAGAAAAATAAATGAAAAAAAGATGAATTTGAAACTTTCCATGGAATTGAAATTAATGATCTTTTTTTTCAAAATATTCTATTAAAATTATAAATAAAAAATGATGGTGATGACGATGATAATTTTATAAATATATGATTATGGAGCATATAAAATTTTAAAAATATTATTTAAATAATATTCTTATAATATTAATATTATTTTAATATTTATATTAATTTAATATTTTTATTACTATTAATATAGTATTTATATGAATATATTGATATTTATGTTAATCAAATATTATATTCAACATTATATTTTATATCTTTGTTAATAAATTTATTATATTAAAATATCAATATTATATATATATTAATATTATATTAATATAAAAAATTATAATGATCTAATATTATATTATAATATATTAATATAACAATAATGGTTCAGTGCATTTGGTGAGATGATGTGGACCAAGAAGGCAGCTCACCGGCATGGTTGATTACATATCCCACGAAGGGCTTGTCGAGTTGTCGCCACAACTCTAGAACTTGGAAGTTTGAGTGTTTGGTCCACCACAATTGGTTTTCAGCTTCTAGATATGTTAGCTACTCTCTAGCGGGCTTTTAATTATTTCTTCAATGGCCCTTTAGTTGCTCGAGAGGTGTACCTTATTTCATCCTTTCATATGATACTAACATGGCACAACATACTCATATAGGATTACCTTAAAAACCAATCTTCTCAGAATTAATTGTGAGTCAAAAAAAAGTTGCTCGGAAGATATACCTTATTTCATCATTAGTTTCATATTAATTATGAATCAAAAAAAATTCTAATTTATATAAAATAAAATCTTCTCTCTCACGAAGCATCATTTAAAGGATAAAATCATGAGATTTCATGCCATAGCAAATAAAGAATGAAGCAGATAATGCCCCATATATGCGAGAGCGAAGATCGATTCATCCAAGCCACGAGTCTTTGACCGTAATAATATTTATTTATTTATTAAAATTTTTGAATGGCAAGATTTAGCACAAACATTCATGTTAGTAGCAGTTAGTTACCCCTTTGTCTTCCTCCATGTTTTTTATGAGGTTTGAAGTGAATAGAAAGGAATTTTGCCGATTGGATTTACCTTAGCTGGCATTTCTCTTAGGGAAGTTTTGAGTTAGACTAGAGATGGTTGCAAATCCAGCACATAAAACAAATGAATTTATGTGCTATTGATGCATAATTACTGATTAGTATTTCTTAATGAATTTATTTGAGGGTTGAAGGAGTTTGAAAAAGAGTGGTAGGCAGTGTTAGCATGGTTGGAGAAGTTGGCGATGAGAGAGATGGTGCAATTAAATATCCTAGACTGATCTAGTTTAGATATCACCCTATTTCTATTCCCATCTTCAGCTTTGAGTGCTTAAAGTCACACGCTACCAAATAATTTATCACATACAATTTTAGTCACGGTATGCTTAAATTGCGAGCATCAGTGTAACTAAATGGATCCCATATGTGGCATTTATTTTAGGCAGTCAAATAGAAGGAGACCACTCAGTCCATAAAAAATGAAAAAGCTAGTTATCATCTCTTACTGGTAGAATAAATTCTTTTTCCAGTTTTGTTCTAAAGCAACAAAAAGGCATTTTAGCTCATCGTAAAGCACGAAGTATCTTGACAACCACAAATTGCAATAACATAGTATTGCGTTTGGTTCACGAATTATAAAAGGTTGAATATAAATAATAGTACATGTCGGAATGGTAATTCTACAAGTTACTCCCATTGCTGTTTGACCTTTTTTTTTAAAGAATAACGCTAGGTTAAGAGTTTTTTTTTTTTTTAAAAAAAAAATTCTTTTAAAAAGAAGGCAGCTATAAATCGAAGGTTTTATGCACCAAGAGTAGTTTATGGCATCTTTTTCTTTAAAAAAAACTGCTCTTGACGTAACATTTTGTTGGAATAATTAGTTTTGGGCTGATACTTGTGTTTCAAAAATTGTTTGGCATGCCTCGGAGTTTGAGCAAGTTGTCTGCTCCCTTTTCTCTCCATTGAAGGATTGCCCGCAATTGAATGTGACGTACTTAGCATGGGAGAGCGATATCTCAAAGAAGGTGGTGTTGGGACTCTTTTGGGTAACATGTATAAGATAACCAAGGTGTCACGCCAATATCCCTAAGTAATCATCCGTCATTAAAATGATTTTCATTGTTATTTGTCATTATAACAAGAAAGTACTTGATTAGTGCGAGAGTCAATTTATTTACTTGCTATCATAAGGAAATAAGGCTTAGCTATTAACTATTGTCCATATAAATTGTTATTGTTCGTCTACATGCCTAACATTATAGGTGACCTCCAAAAATGCTATTAAAAAAAAGTAGCTATTTTGAAACCTTGCATTTAGCGCCAATTGAAACATAGGAGCAGCTGCTAATTAAGTAGAAATTGACTATCTCCCTCTAATATTTGGCAGATTTTTTGAAACTTGTTGCTGTTGGTCCCTAAACTACCAACATGAGCTACACTCGTGGATCTACAAGACAACGAATAAGGTCAAAGAGCTCTACAGGTTGATTGAAGTTAGAGGACGATTTTTGGTGGGAGATGTGGAAAAAGTAGATTGAGAGATGGAAAGAATAAAAAGCTTAATAACAACAACAATAATAATACCGGTACTAAAAATTTGCTTTCAAAACGTATCTTTGTTATAGGAGTTCATGTAGTGATGAAAGTAGTATGAATATTATCCGTTCGGATTCATTTCGTATTCCGAATCAATCTGAATATAGATAGAAATTTGAGGATCCAACTAGTATCTATATTCGTATCCATATTCGTCGAAGAAAAATAGATATGGATATGAATGAACAATTATCCGATCCATATCCGAATCTACATGTAATCCTATATAATTTTATATAATATTTATTAATTTTTAACAAAAATATACAACCATATAAATATGTTATTAACTTAATTTATCATTTATTTAATAATATTTTTAATTTTATAATCATAAAATTTAATTATTTAAATTATATTCATACTTTAAGTATCCAAATAGTATCCATATTCGTTTGAAATAAATATAAATATTAATTTTTACATTCAAAAAATATTAATATGTATATTTATATTGATCAGATAAAATAAATATATATAAGATTCCGACACTCCTGCAAATCATATCTTAACAACTTAGAATCATGCTTTAATCGTGCTGTAGCTATCTATCTGAAGATTCGTAACAATCATAAGAGATTATTATGGTAATTATTGCTCCAAGAAAGAAATATCTTCGATCAAGATAAGAGAGCTCATGTTGGCCATCGAGCTCCAAGAGGATCCATTTGAGCCGTGGGATTTCACACCAGGTGACGTGTGATCCTGGGGATCTGGTCTACTTGTCCAGCTCCTCAACCTGATCAAGATCAATTTGATTTGGCTATATAGAATGCCACATCAACTCTAAGCCGAATCAATAGGATTATGCCATAACACTAGACTTACTTTCTACCCCAGCAATACTCGTGATGTCACGCTGGCAAACAAAACTCACTCTGCAATCCACTGCATATGGGCTCATCGCAATGCTGATTTTTCCTATCCAGGTCCATAAAAGCTGCGATGGATAGACTTTGGAAGTCAAAGCTCTCCAAGAGTCGGCAATACTGATATTTTTTCTCCACCTTATACTCTCCTTAATAGAACTCTTTTCCATACTAATACAAATTTTAAAATTATTTATCTAACTAATACAAATTTCAACTTAATTATTAAAATAATATAAAAACTAAAAGCGCCATTTGAGATGGTAATTTTACACTAAAAAATGCCATTTCTAATGATATTTTTTAGATCCAGTTACCCCACCCAGTCAGCTCTATGTGGAACCACAAAAATAAATAAATAAATAAAAAATAAATGCCATTGTGAATGGTGAATGTTATTCTGAATGGTGTTTCTAAAAGCGCCATTCACAATGACGCTTTTAAAAACATTCCTTTTTTTTTGTGTGTGCTTTTCTTTAACGTTTTTATTTAGCATGCCATTTGGCGTGCCATTTGTGCCATTTTTGCTTTGACATGCTATTTGGTCAAAATAAGTTTCTATCTACAAAGTTAACAATGTTTATCATTTGCAATAAAATTTTTTATATTTGATCCACATGTACATATTTTCGGCAACGATCTAATTTTGAACTTCTGAGATACTTTTCATGTTTTCACAGATATCTCAGAAGAGAGATCCAACGGTCGTAAGAGATACCAGTATGGTACGGTATTCGATATGATATGAATCCTGATGCTTGATATTATACGGTATGGGGTAGTACGATATGGATATCATATGGTACGATACGGAAGGATACGATACGATCCGATATGGAAGTGGTACCATTGCTCCAAGAATTGATTTTGATAATTATAAAATATTTAATGTAATTGCTAATGATTTTGGCTTGGAAAAAGATTTATTGTATTTCAGGGATAAAATCATAATTTTATCAAGTTTTGATTCAAAAGCCTCAAAAGCAAGAACAGAAGATTTATGATCTATTGAAGATAATTTTATATTTTTTGAATTTATATTTTGAAAAAAAATTAATTTTTAAGAAAAGAGTCGATCCCTAGATCGATCTTTATGAAAAGGGGCTGAATGGCATGGCTTTTTTTGGCAGGCACACCAAAGGGGTCGACCCCCAGATCGACCCCTGCAATGGAAAAAGTCCACATCAATTATTTTTCAGTCCTTTTCAGCTTGAATATGTTTAGTGGATTTAAATTTTCAAATAGAAGCTTGAGAACTGAATGAATGGCATTTCTAAAAGTGCCATTCACAATGGCGCTTTTAAAAGCATTCCTTTTTTCTTTTGCACTTTTCTTTAGCGTGTTATTTGGCATGCCATTTTCTCTTTGGCATGCCATTTAGTCAAATTAAATTTCTATCTACAAAGTTGACGATGTTTATTATTTACAATAAATTTTTTTATATTTGATCCACATGTACATATTTTCGGCAACGGCCTAATTTTGAACTTCTGAGATGCTTTTCATGTTCTCACAGATGTCTTATAAGAGAGATCCAATGGTCGTAAAAGATACCAGTATGGTACGATATTCGATGTGATACGGATCCTAATGCTCGGTATTATATGGTATAGGGCAGTACGATATGGGTATCATATGGTACGATACGAAAGGATACGATACGATCCGATATGAAAGTGGTACCATTGCTCCAAGAATTGATTTTGATGATTACAAAATATTTGATATAATGGCTAATGATTTTGGCTTGAAAAAAGATTTATTGTATTTCAAGAGCAAAATCATAATTTTACCAAGTTTTGATTCAAAAGCCTCAAGAGAAAAAACAGAAGATTTGTAGTCTATTAAAGATAATTTCATATTTTTTGAATTTATATTTTGAGAGAAAATTAATTTTTAAGAAAAGGATCGACCCCTAGGTCGATCCCTATGAAAAGGGGCTGAATGGCATGGCTTTATTTGGCTGGCACACCAAAGAAGTTGACCCCTAGGTCGTCCCCTGTGCCAGGGGTCGACCCCTAGGTCGATTTCTACTGTTCCAAAAGCACACAAGTTTTGGCATTGTAATAGAGATCGACCCCCAGGCCGACCCCTGGCATAGGGATCAACCTAATGGTCGACCCCTACGATGGAAAAAATCCACATCAATTATTTTGCAGTCCTTTTCAGCTTGAATATATTTAGTGGATTTAAATTTTCAAGTAGGAGTTTAAAAATTGGATGAATGACGTTTCTAAAGAATGACGCTTTTAAATCCTTTTTTTTGTGCTTTTCTTTAGTATGCCATTTGGCATGCCATTTGGTCAAATTAAATTTCTATCTACAAAGTTAAAAATATTTATCATTTACAATAAAATTTTTTATATTTGATCCATATTTACATATTTTTGGCAATGGCCTAATTTTGAACTTCTGAGATACTTTTCATATTCTCACGGATGTCTCAGAAGAGAGATCCAACGATCGTAAGAGATACCGATATGGTACAGTATTCGATGTGATATGGATCTTGATGCTCAGTATTATACGATATGGGGCAGTACGATATGGGTTTCGACTCTATCACAGAGGTCAACCTGGGGGTCGACCCCTACGATGGAAAAAATCCACATCAATATTTTTCAATCTTTTTCAGCTTGAATATGTTTAGTGGATTTAAATTTTCAAGTAGGAAATTAGAAATTGGATGAATGGCATTTCTAAAAGCACCATTCATAATGGCGCTTTTAAAAGCATTCCTTTTTTTCTTTATGTTTTTCTTTAGCATGCCATTTGTGCCATTTTTGCTTTGGCATGCCATTTGGTCAAATTAAGTTTCTATCTATAAAGTGGTATGAGGCAATACGATACGGGTATCATATGGTACGATACGAGAGAATACGATATAGTCCGATATGAAAGTGATACGATACGATATAGGATGGTATGATAAGGTACGGTAAGTCATATAATAATTTCAAGATCTATATCTATATCCACAAATCATAACATCATAATACTTTAAAATAAAAAAAACTAAATATATAAAATAATCTCCGATCTGGGATGCCAAGTTTACAAAAATGAATCATATAATACAAAAAAAAATCAGATAGTATAAGTCCAAAAAAATACTAAGTCCCACAAGGACATCATGGTGCTCGTGGTCGCTTGGACCTTCTCAGGAAGGTCCTCAACGGTCGCTCCTCATGTTGTATCATCTATGATGGGGCCTCCCTACATCAGTAGACGTCTCCTGATCATGCGTATGAGGAATATCGGATGCTGCCGAAATATTTGCGAACTGAGTGACCTCCTCACTTGGATTCAGAAATGTGTCTGTAACAAAAGAATCATACAGATGCCAGCTAGAATCTGATCCTGTCATCTAGGGTACGTAAGAAGATGAAAGCCTTGGCATCTGTGGATCAGAAGGAAGTGGCATAAATGCAATATGCGGCGATGACATCTGCGAAATATATGATGATGGCATATGCGAAATATGTGGTGATGGTGTATATCCCATATCTGGTGCATCAGGTGCTCCATGCCAAGGTGCACCGCTATCTGGGTCATAACCAATCGCCATCAATGTCCCCGCACATGATCTTTCTATCTTTCATAGTATCTGGGTCCGCTTGTCCTCATCGGTCGTAGCTAGGGCACGATGAGTGTCTAACATAAGATCCGACATCCGATCAGTCTACATGATATAAAAAAATTAACAATATATTATAGAATATACAATAGGTATAAAATGGAATATGACATTGAATAGCGAACTCTCACCCTCATATCCTAAAACTGCATACCGAGGCTGCCCAATGGCCCATACTATAATACTAAGAAATCAAGTCATGTAGTCCTCGGTATATGGATGGCCTCTCAATATATCATCACCATGAACTATATGATCTCGTCATGCATTTCAAATGGTGATGTACTCTGCATATCTGATACGCCAGTCAATATGAGCTCTCCTTTGTCGATCGATTCGATGAAGTCGCTGGCTAGTATCAAAATGCTCTAGGATGCCCTGAATGAAGCCAAACTATCGCAGCACACGATCTGGGAGGTGCCACTCCACCACATTAAAATAAATAAGTGGCACCCTAGTAGTCCATATATCACGAGAAGCCATACAATACTGTGGTAATATAGCCATAATCTCGTCAGTATATGGCTCCCATAAAAACTGATAGGTTTTAAAAAAATTGGATTAGTGAGTTCATCTTCTAGTAGATTATGAATAATATGGATATATAGAAAAAAATTATCCATCTACGTGCATTAGTATCAGCCAATGTATCCAGCTGACACCTATAAACCTGTGTCACTTTCGTCGACACGTGGTGAACGTTGAATGCAACGTTCCATCTGCACAACAGTTTATTCATATTAGATTTTTAGTAGAATAAAATCAGTATTGTAAGTTAAATAATGAAACCAATAATTTTATACTTCTATCCCCGAGGTGCGTCCAGTTGAAATGGAACATCGAGATCCTGATGCACCGGTGGCATCTCAAAAATCTGTGTCCGTAATGGGTTGATAATCGGCATCCTCTTCCATTCCCAAATATGCTAATTCAAATAAAATTAGCAGTGATATCTCTTATAAGAGCTATAATAGAATGTTGAAAATTAAAATTATATACCATATACCTGTAATAATATAAGATAACCATCAATCTCAGTCTGATCAGCATACGAATCATGACACATAGTCCTGTACAAATAAGTTAATACTGCACTACCCCAACTAAGTCTGCGTGCAAAATCTAAATCCTCTAATAGTGATAAAAACATCAACTTCACCTTATTAGATGAAGTATCGGACAAAAGGACACCTCCTAGCAATCGAAGTATTTGATTTCTGACATACTATCACACCATCTCCTCTGGTGCATCATCTCCAATATGAAAATGTCGATAGCAATCATCCAAACACTCCATCCTCAGTTGTGAATGATCGAAAAAATGGACATCTAGCTCAAATCCTAGTAGCCAACCATATATAGCCTACCACTTTGGAATGATAAACTGTGGATCAGATCCTATAACTGCATCACTATCAACTGAAAGTTCGATGAGCACATTGACATCCTATAATGTGATCATCGCCTCATCAAATGAAAGATGGAATGTGTATGTCTCTGGATGCCATCCCTCAAGTAATGAAGTAATCAGACCAATATCCAAGCTATGCATTTTTAAAGTGAGTGTTAAAATTGCTGCAGACATGTCTTAAATAATATCAATGATAGGCACGTGGTGGACTCCATCCAATAGACTCATCTGCAATGACATTTAATATACCTGGATGTCTATCAGAAATTAGGCATATTTCATCTCTATTTTGTGCGACGTATGTTCTGAGTGGAAGAAGAAACCAACTTCAACTAGTAGTCGTCTCTTCATCCATAATTACATATGCTAAGGGATAAATCTCATTTTCTGCATCAACTCTTATGGTAATTAGCATCTTATCTTTAAACTTTTCATACAAGTGGGTGCCATCAATAGTGATCATAGGACGACAATGCCTAAAACCCTGGATAGATGGTTGAAAAGCCCAAAAAACATAATTTAAAACCTGCACATTGAAATTTTTTATTGGTACAAAATCCCATGAAACAATAGTATCGGGGTTTGCATTTTTGAGTGTAGCCATATAATAGGATAATTTTGCATAAGATGGCTCCTATTCTCTATAAATATCAACCAATGCCTTCTATTTTTCTAACCATGCTTTTCTGTATGATACTATGTATTGAAACTGCTCATTAACGACTGCCACAATAGCTTCAACTTTAACACCTAGATCTTTCTCAACAATATGTCGGATTAGTGTGCCAATCATCCTTCCACTGACATGTTTGTGGTCTCGATTCAACTCCCTAAACAAGTAAGTGTGTGAACCCTCGTATTTGGTGATCTGAAAATATCCATGCTTTTTCAACAATGCAGCACAAAGCCTCCATTTACATTCTTGTTCATTATCTGATGATGCACATCGTATGGACTACAACTTTGAATGTGACTGAACTATATTATATATCCGATGCTTCCGAATATGATAAAGATCAATAGCTCTCTTTATATCATCTTTGCTCTAAAAAATTAGATCTTTAGAAAATTTAGTCATCAAATAGTTCCAAAACTGATAGTCAAAGGACAATCTTCGACCAGCACTAATAGCACCACCATGATCTAAATTTAAGTCGCTAAAAAATTATGGGGGTTCATGCATCCTAGGTTCAGGTTCACCTATATTAATATCGGACTGATCATCCTGATCACTATCTTCATCTTTATCATTATTACTGTCTCCATCAAGCCATTCTTTTTCAGCCTCATTCTCATCTGACTCAAAATCTCGGTTATCAAAATTTATTTCAATACTGACCCAATCATTATCCCCCATCTGAGTGTCATATTCCGCACTTACTGCTACTTCCACCATAGGAGAAGTCACAATAGGACTTTGAATATTTGAATAACTAGAGCCAACAGTATTACAATGTTCTGCAAACATGGCTTCAGCACCAACGGTTCGCACCATAGGACTCAAGAAAGGCGAGAAAAATCAAGGAGTATTGTCCTCTTGGGTTAAAAGCCCACTAAATTAAGTATTCAAATCTCGGTACCATCATTTAAGTAATATTTTTATTAGAGGGTATATCTTTTCTTTCAATATATAATTCAATACATTAACATTCTGAAAATTTTAGAGGAAATATCAACATTTCTTGGACATCTTCATCATCATCAATTGGAACTAAGATACATTTGCTCTGCATTAACTGTCCCGATAAATTAGGTGATCTCCATCTTAGTTTGATTTCATATTTTTTTCTATCTATAGGAATATTACTATATAAATTATCCAATAATTCTTGATGTGACAATGATGAAGACAACCTAACCATCCGGCTCGCAGGCTGATTGTACTGCATACCATCTTCATCATTTTTTATTACGCCATCATAATATAATAGTAGACGAACTCGAGCACTAGCCATTTTCTCAGTCAATTCTATGACAACATCAAAATCAAAATATAAGATAATAATAATTATTTTAATAAAATAATTTATATAATAAATGAATCCTACCACCAACTAGTAAGTAAAGTTAGGTCCTATCCTATTCAGAAATTGCATTAATTCTATAGGTAATTACAATAATCAAACGAAACGCAATATAGATCGAGAGAAATTTCAGTAGCATTTTTCTTAGTTCTCCCGACATCGGAGGAGAACAAAAAAAAAATGCTATCCAAAATTTCTCTCAATCCATATTGCATATCGTCTGATTACTGTAATTATCTATAGAATTAATTATAATTTTCAAACTGTCTAAAATGGACAATCAATTGACCAATGTACATAATTCAGCTAGATTATGTACATTTGATCAAAAGACGGATCTATAGTTCTATGCAATGCAATATATTTAAAATCAAAAGATATATCTTGGGAATGTGCAAGGCACTATCCCTAACTGTGCCCGATCCAAAAATTATTTTTAGCCATCGAGTCGGGCTTAGGCCCGATGACTTTAGAAAAAGTCAAGTCTGGACCCATTTCAAGAATATAGCAAACATGAAAATGGACCGCGCACTATCCCTAACCAAATCCAATATAAATATTTTTTTAAAATATATTTAAGATTAATTAATTAATTAACATATATTAACATAAAAATATTTATAATTAATTAATTAGTTAATTAATTAATTTTTTAAAAAAATAGAGGGAGGCCGATGGGGGGAGGGGATGGGGGGTGGTGGTGGGGGGAGAGGGGGTGGGAGATGGGGGGTGTAGGACGACTGTCGGAAGGAAAGATGGCTGCGGATATTGGTGGAGGGTAGGGATGGAGGAGGGCAGCAGGGGGTGGGATAGCTAAATGAAAGGGGAGGGGGGCATGGAGGGAGGGCGTCGGAGGGTATATCTTAGGCAGCAGTGGCACCGGAGAGTGGAGATTGATGGAGAAGATGAGGTTTCAACGGAAAGGGGATCAGAAAAAGTTGGAAAAAAATACATGGGATTCTAAAATCCTCATTTAGAATGATAATTTTAAAAACATCATTTTAAATAATATTTTTTAAAATCATAACTTGAAATGATATTTTCAAAATCACCATTTTAAATGACATTTTTACTTCATTCCACGTAATCCACTAATTAAATTTATGGATGGATGAGTAGGCTTAAAAAATATCATTTAAAATAGTATTTTTGAGTTGAAAATTATCATCCTAAATGGTGCTTCAAGTAATAATTAAATTAAAATTTATATTATTTTGATAATTTTTTTTATTTTTATATTAATACGGAAAAAAACTCCTCCATATATATAAATAATAATGCAACTCTTCTGGGTCTTCGATACGGTCGTCCTTTGCACCGCCTACCTCGCCCAGCCTTTCTCCGGCCGCAAGGAGGAGGATTACCGAAGCCGAGGGTCCTTCTCTAATATGTCACATCATATCAATTGGAGTCCCTCACATCGGCCGTTGGATTTCCTGTACCTGATCGTCAATGGATTCGAATACCGGGCAATCACTTTCTAAAGGTAAACCAGCACTCCATGTTGCAACTTGCCAGCTGCTTTCTCTTTCCGGACAGGACGACACGCATGACGGGAAACGTCTGACGTTCGGCAGCATCGCTCTTTTGAAGTCCGTAGTCGATGGTCATGGATTCATGCTACATTGGATGGTTATGATAGGATGGTCATGATGGATAAAGATTTTTTGTTTTAAAAGGCGAAGTATTATTACAAGGCCTAGCTCTATTATTACAGGTTTTTTTCTGTTGCCATGCGTGGTGTTATGCAACGATGGAATCTTGCCAATTCTCCAGTGCTACGTGACAAGGCAGCTAGCGATCTGTAATGTTTTAAAAAAAGTAACGTACACATTAATTCATTTATGATCATTTTGTTCCTGCGTAAAACGGATGTTATAAACGGCTACAGCATGTAAACAGGAAATACAACAGTCGAAAAAAAGAGGTTCAACATGAGCCAGAAAGGAGAACGAAGGACTTGAAAATCTTGAAAATTTATTGACAACAAACAAAAAGAAAAACTAGAACTATAAGAAGTTAATTTCGTTTCTTCAAAATAGGGTTAAGGGGCTTTCCCTGATTTCCATTCTATTTTTCTTTTTTCTTTTATACTATTTTTTTTAAAATTCAAAAAAATAAAAAAATAGTGAAAGTTATACCCAGAGAATTATCAAATAGAGTTATAAAGCATCAATCTATTCTAGCAAAGTCCATGCATACATAATTCTGCAGAATTTTTTTTCTAGCTAAAAGAGGATATGATATGTTACTGTTGAGGATTGTCGGCTTTAGAATTAGAGGATTGGCTCCGTGCAGATAAATTTGAGAACCTGTAAAATAAAGTTTGGATCGAAAGATTTTGTCTCCAACGAGATCCTTCGATGCTCAAATCAGAAACAAGTAGAAGCTAATTTCTTTTGAAAGAAATTTCTTATTTACCTGAGTTCTCGGATTTATTTGTGAAAAAGTTTTATACAATGGTTACGTTATTCCATTGATTTCGGACCGCTAATCTCATCGTGGCGAGATTTTTAGAAACCTTTCGAATGGAATGATAATTACTGGTGTAATTAGGATTCCTAATTTATCGCCGATGATTTTGGATGAGTAGGTGACAGCCTGTTTATGATCTGATTATAGTTGTACTGCGGTCAATCTATGGGAGACTTTCTTTATCCAAGACGATTTAAAAATGGTAGGTATCAACCGGGATGTTCTCATAAATATTGAATCAGGTCGACCCTCCAGCATTAGTCATCTATTCAGAGGATATTATAGTAATATCCTGATCCACAAGTGCTTGTCAGAAAAGACTGAGCTGAGGTGCCTCTGGGGTATATTAGTCAATCTATGGTATTTTATTACCACCATAATACTATCCCCCTAGTGCTGAGTCTGAGGATCGAGCGAAAAGACTAATCATAGATAGTGCTTCGGATTGGATAAGTTACCTTTTCATCTGAAGTTGCACACTAATATTTGATCATTGTTGTTGCCATTCCTTAAGGCAAGAGTAGTTATGATTGAAAGATTCATTCCATTCGCCGAAAGAAAAAGGATAAATTTAATAACAAGTATCTCCCTGTCTTCTCTCTTCTTACTATAAAGCATGTAGAGAGGATAACTGGAGAACGAAAAGCATTTCTGAATATAAAACTTTCATTTTTTGCATCCCTTCTTTTGAAGCTGCCTTGTTAGGCTTTTTGCTCCGAATGGATTCTCAGATGGCTGCGACATTGAAGAGGCTATCGGCTCAAAGGTTGCGAGCCAAGATTTCGTCCGCTCAAATCCAGACTTTCAAGAGTTTCTCTGTTGAAGTCTCGGAGGCTCCTTTAACATCTTCCCCTTCTATCCCAGATGATGTGGAAGAGGATAGGTTCTTGTCAAGAAGTAATTTACAAAACTCGATGGGCAATATTAGGATCGAGCCAGTGGATTCAATGGGGGAAAATGCGGAGGTGGTGACATAAGCGATAGTGAAAACTTCTATGGAGGTCGTCCCCATTTTTTTCTCGATGTGCGTTGTCTCAAAGACGGAAGCAAATCTTCCCAAAGAGTTGGAAGCAGGAGCCATTAAGGCTTCCGACTCCTTCAACTCGATCGATGCGATTAGGATTGTCGAATCATAGAGGGCAAAGATTCCTGACCTAAATATTTTTTCAATGAGGATCTAGGAGGAGGCACCCCAAACATCATCATTTTCTTCTTCTTTTCCAACTGCAAATAATTTGGAGATCACCGTCAATTTCTTGAGGAAGCATCCTCCTCCCATAGATAGGCTCAGTTTAGAAGGAGAAGATGTCCAACATCAGGTATCTGGGGCCTTCAACTATTTGGCTTCACTCAGTCATTATCTGACGAGTTTCGTTGGGGCTGCTTTCAAATTTACCTTTAGAACTTATGGAAGCAAAGAATGAGCTCGAAAAGCTCAAATATTGTCTAGAGTAGGAGAAAGCTGCTAATACTGATCTGATTAAGGAGATCGACTGCTCCGAAAATTTTTTTTCCGAAACTCAGAAAGTAATCGATCGAAATGACGACGAGTTGAGTAGAGCTTGCTGTAGGATTGAGGTCCTTGAGAAATAAAGATTAGAAGCTGATCGAGAATATCGTCGAGCCCATGATGCCATCAGACGCCTGAGGAGGACCTTGACTGAAAGGGGTGGATCTTCGTCTAAGACCATACTTCTCCAAGATTCCGATGACCAATCGACGAAGAGACCAAGGACTTCAAGCGAAGGTCATCATGTGGAGGAAGCTTCACAGAGGTTCCAAGTTTCCTCCTCCATGGGAGGACCTATAGCTCGAAGGTCTCCAACTAAACTCCAGATATTAAACAATTCACTCAAAAGGTTAAGAAAAGTTGGGACAAACTCTGTTATTAAGACTTATAAGATGGGCTCTTATGCAGGCTTTAACGAGTGCAAAGAAATAGTTTTGCCTTATCTTCTTGATAGAGCTACTAAGTCCTTGTATATGGATCGATCGGATGTTAACCTGCAATCTATGATTCGTGTTTGCATCAGTAAATTCTTAAATGTATCTGATCTTGCTATCAAAGAAGATGAGGTAGATTCTGATACGTAGAGAGCTCAATCTGATGTCAGGAGGAGGATCTTTTCGAGGCGAATTATCGAGGAGCTCCTGACGACATCCTCGTGCACATACACTTTTCTTTCTTTCTTTCTTTTATACTGAAACTTTGTATAAAGGCTTTATATATGAAAAAAATGCTTTTTCGTCAAAGCGGTTCCTTTCTTATTCTTTTCCTATCTTTTTGAGATATTCTGGATTATCGAATCCATTTTCCTGCTTAACTAGTTATCTCCTTGTCCTTGGCCTATCTATCCAGTGATTTGTGGGAAGCCAGGAGGGACGAAATTTAAACTGTCATTCATGTGTCGATTACTGCGGTATGTCTTTTCACGTTGCCTCATAAGTAGAGTAGGATATGATTTTGGCTCTCCATATCGATTTATCGTATCGATGATAAAGATCGTATCTAATCATCAGCCATCACGTGTCTACGCTACATCGATCTCCACTGCACACATTTAATATTCTGAGAAGACAAATCACTTGGATCTCTGCCAGTTCTATATAAGATCTAGATGGAATGAGGGTTGAACCTTGTCATCTTCTTCTTGCTATGGATTTTTGTCTATTTTTCTTTCTCTTGGAAAAATGGCCCAATCCAAAGATTTTGAGTTCACCCCTTTGGCCTTTCGATCAAAGATAATGGAGGACGATTTGATCCTGATTCATGATTAGTTCAACTTTCCTCCAAAATTTCAACTCAAAGTTTCCAAATCGAAGGAGCGGGTCTATAGCCCTCCTCCTGGTCAGATCGGAGTGTACGAGTGTTTCTGGGCCAGGTTAAGGTTTTCTCTTCATCCCTTTTTTATCACTCTTTTTTGCTTTTTAGAGATGTCATTTTTTCAGTGGTGCCAAACTCATGGTGCCATATTTGCAGTTTCACTATGGCGTGCCTTCTGGTCAGGGTGGAACCGACTGTAGTGCTCTTTCCATTACTATTTCATAGTGAAAAAGCATCCTGAAGCTCGCGGTTGGTGGTACGTGACCTTCAGATTGAGAAAAAACATTCCTCCACTGATTCGGGGTGCTCCTTCCATCGTTCATGGATGGAAGATCCAATTTTTGTTTATTTTCTGAACCTCAAAAGAAGACTGGAGTTTCATCGATTAGGGGGAGCCGCAGGAGAATCTATTGAAGGACCCACCGCTTGGTCCGCATTTAGAGCAGGACCTAAAGATCCTACGAAGTTATGAGATTCCAAAGTTGAAAGAGTTGCTATCCAAGCAGATTCTATTTAATGTTGGGATCAGCCGATTCAGCTCTTTTGGTACGTGTTTATTTTCTTTTATATCAATAAAATTTTTAAGTATGTAGATTTGGTGCCAGATGGTCAATGCTTTGAATTTCAGAAATCGATTAGAGTTCTCTTAAAGCTAGGGTTCCGAAAGGTCATCATTAAAAGTAAGATTCGTACAGTCGGTGAGAGATCTGCTCGTATTTGGATTGAACCTCTTTCGGTGCAACAATCTTCTATAGTCGAGGAGCCTAGTCTTCTCAATGTTAAGGACTTTCAGATCATCCAGGTTCTGCACGACTCGGAGCCTCCAATTTCAGAGGAGGGCTATGAGGCTTCCATTGAATGCTTGTTTAGCGAGGCCATTTTAGGCTTACCAGCTTTTGATGTCTTCGAGCTTTTTTTAGAGGAGAAATTATTCAGGAGAAACGGAGCCAGTGAGCCCACAACACCTAGAGTATTTTCTACCAAGGATGCCGATGCTTCAAAAACTCGTGCGGCGGCAAAATTGAAGGCTCCACTAGATAAGTCGAGTATTCCTAAGGAGGCCAATATTTCTGGGACTACATCGGCCAAAGTTTACTGTGATGGTTCGGCTTTACATGATTATAAGCTGGCCTATGAACTATTCTCAAATTTTCTTTTTCTGACTGACACATCTAAGATACTGATTGATCCTCTAAAGATGAGGAGGAAAAAAGCTTTGGATTGCTTTGTTTAGATAAGCTAAGGTCATAGATTGTTGTTCTTTTTATTTTTGTTTTCTTGCTTTTAGAACTTATCCTTATGAACCTCATGCAATACCTCTATAGCTTGTCCATTACTTAAATGGGTTCATAGAGAATGTCGTTGACCTTTCCAAAAGGATGATGAAACTTGAGATTCAAAGTACGATCCTTCGGAAAGCAAAGGATCAGCTATCCAAAGAGGCTACGGAGACTTCGAATAGAGCTGAAGAGGTCGAGAAGTAAGTTCTAGGCATCAAGATGGCATTGAGAAAATTTATGAAAGAGAATATCCACCTAACCGATATTAATGGAACCTTGAAGGCCGAGATCGTAGAACTGAGGGATCGAGTTGTCAAGGCTGAAGCATCCGAGGCAGAGGCTTTACTCTTAGTGAAAGTGGCTGAGGAGAAGGTCTTGAAGGTGGTTAATGATTTTAGAGCATCCGATGAATTCAGGAAGGAGAAGGCCTCTTTTGTACTGGATGCCTATGACAAAGGAAAACGTGTTGTTCATGAGGAAATAGCTTTGAAATATCCTGAGTTGGATTTAAGCTTCTTGGATATTCCTCCGGATAACTTGTCTTGAATTTTTATTCTTTTCAACTCTTCAGGAGTTTTTGTAAAGAAACTTTTTATGAATAAAATTTTCTTCCTTTCGTTCTCCTTGACTTTCTCATTTTGCTTTGTTCTTTCCATTTTATTTCGATATGAGGAGTTATTTTTTTAGCTCATGCATTTTTATACTTCCTAACCTCAGCTCATGAACCTACAAGCTGATCTTTTCATTTCCTGTGTGCGTATTTGATGGGACGTGCCTAGTCTTCCATGTGTGTCATTAAATGTGCATGATTACGAAAGCTATGTAACCACAAATTTGACTCAAAATCTGGTACTTAGTCATGGAATGGCAGATATGCCTACTTCCTAGTTTGCACACGGTAAGATTGGACATTCATAATTATGGTGGATCCATCTATTTATAGCGACATCCCGTTCGTTAGCTGCTCCATCTGTGATATTCTTTGTCTTTTCAGAGAAATGTCTACAAATTGGTTATATCTTCCATAAGGAGATGGAGTTCCTTCGTCTCTCGATGGAGGTAGTTATCCAACCGAGGAGACGGAGGAGTGTTGGTTGATCACGATCAACTTAGGGTTGTTGATGATGAGGGCTTTATCATTCAGATACTTTCGCTCTCGATCTTGAGTCCTTTATCATCCTGCTTCGCCAGTAGGGGATGGTCTTTTTCTTAATCCTAAGAGCTTTGTCATGGTTCTTTAGCTCTGAGGATAGAATTTTGTGACTTACTCAAAGGGGTCTGAGGTTGTGCCATCTTTGTAGGAAAGCAGGAAGGGGTTGAGCCACCATCCAGGTGTCTGAAGTTTAAATCTTATGTTTTAAAGGCTCCCTCAGCCATTATGTTCTCAGAAACTATGACTGGGGCACTGAAGGAGTTCTTCGAAGTCATATTAAGAAGCTTTACCTGGATTGTCTATCATGCATCGATATTCGATGGAGGGGTTCTTTGTTTCGAGTTTGGGGCAGAGTTGGATTCTAAGCAAACTCTGTCTCGATCTCATCGGGTTCTCCATTATTGCCACTTTTTAGCAGCTCAAGTGGTGACGTTTAAGGTTGTGCCACCTCCACAGTGTGGAGGGCGTATGTTCAAGCAGCTGGAAGAGATTTTGAAGCTAGGTCGTATAGTCATGGACTTCAAAAGTACCTGACTTTGACATCAGTGGAAAGTCCATCACCTCGGATCTCGCACCTCCGTGGACCTGGATATCCTTTATGGGATCCCAAAGCTTTAAGTCTTCAGAGGAGCTTCTTTTGCATATCGACGACCTCAGCTTCATCAGGCTTTTTGATTGTCTTCGTATCGGAGTTATGCTTTTGTAATTTCATTCGAGTTGTTCACTGTTGTTCTTTGTAAAAGCAATTAGGTCATTACTCTTATAAAAGTTTTTTCTTTATAAAATAAAATGCTTTTGTTTCCTTCACCTCACACTTTATTTCTATTTTGTCTATATTGTTGACTATCCTGATCAAAGGGACCTTGAACCCATGTGGGTTTCTTTAACCGAATAGGTTTGAGATGGTTTCGATCTGAGAAACTCATTGTTAAATATTTTGAACAAAAAAATTTTATCTTGAAGTAGTTCAAATCTAAGGAACTCGCTATTGAGTATCCCGAACAAAAAAAATTTTTTCAAAGTGGTTTCAATTTGAGAAACTCGCTGTTGTATATCCCGAATAAAGAGATTTTATCTGAAGCAGTTTTGATCTGAGAAACTCACTGTTGTATATCCCGAACAAAAAAATTCTATTCGAAGTGGTTCCAATATGAGAAACTCACTATGGAGTATTCCGAATAAAAAAATTTTATCCAAAGTAATTTCGATCTGAGGAACTCGCTATTGAGTATCTTGAATAAAGAGATTTTATCCAAAATGGTTTCGATTTGAGAAACTCGCTGTTGAGTATCCGGAACAAAAAAATTTTATCCAAAGTGATTTCGATATGAGAAACTCGTTGTTGAGTATCCCAAATAAAAAATTTTTATCCGAAGCTGTTCCGATCTGAGAAACTCGTTGTTGAGTATCCCGAACAAAAGGATTTTATCTGACTTTCTTTTCTAGTTCGATAGCTGCGCAAATATTTGTCTAACAAAGAAAGTAGTTGAACTTAGAAAGCTACTCATTTATTCATTTCATTGGTAGTACATTCGGAGATTAGCTGAATTCCATGACCTAGAAAGGAGGGTCCTATTGAGTTATTTTAGTCGATAAGTCCCTAGTCGCACAACTTCATCAACCTGATAGGGCCCTTCCCAATTGGGTGAAAGTTTTTCTTGCCCAGTTGGCTTGGATACTTCTGCTCTTTGAAGGATAAGGTCACCGACTCAAAATTCTTTTGCCTTGATGCGGAAATTATAATATCTGATGACCTTCTATTGATATGCGGTCATCCTTACCACTGCTCATTCTTTGGTTTCCTCGATTAGATCAAGATTGGCTCTAAGCCAAATTGGATTAATGTCCTCGTCATATTCTTCGACTCTAATGAAGAGGGGCCCAAATTCTATAGGTATGACAGCCTCAGTGCCAAATGCCAAGTTGAAGGATGTTTCGCCTATCGAGAGCCTTCGAGTAGTTCGATAGACCCACAGAACGTGGTAGAGTTCTTCTGCCCTACGACCCCCCAATTCAGTCTAATCTAGCTTTGAGACCTTGAAGGAGGGTTCTATTGGTCACTTCCACTTCTTCGTTCGCTTGTGGGTGGCCTATTGAAGTGAAGCGCTGCTCTATCCTGTGATCTTCATCAAAGTCTTTTAGTCGGGAACCACTAAACTATATCCCATTATTTGAAATCAATACTTTCGGGAGTTCATAGCGGCAAATGATTGATTTTCAAATAAAATCCCAAACCTTCGTCTCTATGATCTAAGCTAAGGGCTCGGCTTCTACCCACTTAGTAAAGTAGTCAATAGCCACGAGTAAAAATTTTTCCTAGTCAGAAGCTCGAGAAAATGGACCTAAAATGTTTAATCCCCATTGGGCGAAAGGCCAGGGGATTCAATGGAAGTTAGGAGAGATGCAGACTGACACTGAACCCGATCGTTGCGTTGACATTGTTCACATCTCCGAACAAAATTCTGAGCATCCTGTTGCATTGTGGGCCAGTAATATCCTATATCGAAGAATTTTGTAAGATAAGGATCAACCTCCTAGATGGTTTTCGTAGATTTCTTTATGAACCTTCCATATAGTATAATCAACCTCCGAAGGGCACAAACACCTCAGAAGCGGCAAGGAGAAAGACCGCTTATACAGGTCGTTATCGAGCAATATACATCTGGCTGCTTGATTCCTGACCTTTTGAGCTTCTTTTTGGTTTGACGGTATTTCTCCTGTCTTCAAGTATTTTATGATGGGATCCATTTAGTTGGGCTCTTCATTGATTTGCTGAATTATGTGGGACTCTTCTAAACTTGAAGTTTTCAGGACTTCGAAGTAGGTTTCTCTTCCCAAATCGACGAGCAATAAAGATATGAGCTTTGATAAAGCATCCGCCTTAATATTTTGCATCTGGGGAATCTATTAGATATCAAAATATTTGAAGCATGAGGTTAAATCTTTTATCTTTTGAAGGTATTTTCTCATATTTTTCTCTCAAACTTCGTATTCTTCCTTTATTTGCCCCACCATAAGCTGGGAATCGCCATATACTTTCAGGCATTGGGCTTCGATTTGCTGAGCAATTCTTAATCCAGCGATCAGGGCATCGTATTTCATCTCATTATTAGTAGCTAAAAATTCAAAGCGGATGGCGTATGCTGCCACGTCCCCATCCAGACTGGAAAGGATAATTCCAGCTCCTGATCCTATTGAGTTCAAGGAGCCGTCAATGTGCGATACCCATGTTTTCCTCGGATCTCCTCGATTCAGCTTTGGATCTTCATTGCTTTGTGAGCTTGCAGGGTCTTCAGATCTAGACATCGGGTTTTCTTTTGGGGGCTTCTTGCTCGGTATCGTACATTCGAGGACAAAGTCAGCCAAAATTTGAGCCTTAATGGATGGCCTCGATCGATAGTGAATATCCAACTCTGAGAGCTCTAAAGCCCACTTTGCTATCCGTCCAGAAGAATTCGGTTGATGCAGTACCAACTTCAAAGGTCGGTCCATGAGCACTATTACAATATGAGCTTGAAAGTAGGATCGGAGTTTTCTTACGACAACAATCAGCATGAAAATCATCTTTTCTAATTGAGATATCCTTTCAGCTCCTCGAAAGCCTCCTAGCACTTCGGGGTCCATTGAAAATCCATCAATCGCTTGAGTGTTTGAAAGAACGAGAGGCATCTTTCAGCTGACCTAGAAACAAAATAGTTAAGAGAGGTAATTTTTTCAGTTAAGCTCTATACCTCTTTTATAATCTTCGGGGTTGACATTTTCAAGATCGCCTTAATTTTCTCTGGATTCACCTTGATTCCTCTATGAAAAATCATTAAACCGAGGAACTTGCCAGCTGTGACTCCGAAAACACATTTCGTGGGATTCAATTTCATTTGGTATCACCGAAGTATATCGAATATTTCATGGAGGTCATACATGTGATCAGGTATCGACCCGCTTTTCACCAATATATCATCAACATAAGCCTCCATGTTCTTGCCAATCTAATCTTTGAAGATCTTATTGACCAGCCTTTGATACATGGCCCCTGCATTTTTGAATCCGAAAGGCATCATCCTGCAACAGTAGAGCTCGTGGTCAATAATAAAGGCCATTTTCTTCTCATCTTCCAGGGCCATCTGAATTTGGTTGTAATCAGAGAAGGCATCCATAAAGCTAAGGAGTTCATGCCCAGAAGTGACATCAACCAGTTGGTCAATTCACGATAATGGGTAACTATCTTTAGGATAGGCTTTATTTTGATTGGTGAAGTCAATGCACATACGCCACTTCCCATTTGCTTTCTTTACTAGAACAGCATTTGCCAATCAGTCTGGGTACATAGCCTCCTAGATAAAACTAGCCTTCATCAATTTGTCCACCTCCTCGGTAATTGCATTTTGGCATTTAGGGGTGAAGCTTCGCTTCTTTTACTTTATTGAACAACAGGTCGGGTCCATCCTTAGGTAATGGGCCATTATCGATGGGTCGATTTTCGGCATATTAGCAGCTGACCAAGCAAAAAGATCCATGTTTGCCTGCAAAAGATCGATCAATTGGTATTTTGTTACCTGATCAAAGCAAGACCCAATTTTCATAGTCTGCTGGGGATTCTCCTTCTCTAGTGGTATATCCTGAAGGTCATCGGATGGTTGGACTCAATTTTTTGTGAGGTCATCACATGCATCCAGCCCTATTAGGAACTCTGGTTGGTTTTCCACGGGATCCTCTCTTTGGAGCTTAGCAGCAAAGCACTATCGGGCGATGGTTTGGTTGCTCCAAATCTTTTCCACACCGTAAGCTGTCAAAAATTTGACCAGGAGATGATAGTTGGATACGACAGCCCTGAGTTTTCACAAACTTGATCTTCCGAGGATGGCATTATAGGTAGAGAGAAGTTTGACGATAAGAAAATCCACTTGTATGGTCATCTACTGAGGCAAAGTGCCCACGATTATAGGTAGATTGATCATTCCTTTCGGCATTATAGTACTGCCAGAAAATTCTTGGATTGGCATGTCAAATAGAATTAACCGATCAGAAGAGATTTCCATTAGGAAAAAGGCAGAAAAGTATAAAATATCAATTGAGTTTCCATTATTGATAAGTATGCGATGTACATTGAAATCTGAAATATTTAAAGAAACAACCACAGCATCATTGTGTGGTTGTTGTACACCCTCTACGTCCTGCTCAGTGAAAGTTATTTATTATTAAGGCCCATCATCACGTCTAGGCTTCTTTGATGCTGCCGCTTCAAATGATCTCCTGATAATCATATGGATTTCTCCACGAAGAGGTCGCTCCTTCGCAACCCTCGGGTCTCTTTCGTCCTACACGAACATTGGCATTTGTCGCTACGACTGAGGAGGTGGTTGGCAGGCCCTTGGCTGGGGCTATCACGGTGAGGTTCTTTCATGAACGAAGCGTTCGAGCCTTTCTTTCTGAATTAACTTTTCAATGGCATCATAAAGGAAGGTGACAATCTTTAGTGTCATGACCGTGATCACGATGATAGAAGCAAAATCTTGTAGTATCTTGATATTTCGGACCAGTCCGCATCTTTGAAGGTTGGGAGAGTTGGTCTTGGATCTGCATCAAAACTTTTACTTGGGTGGCATTCAAGGGCGTATAGTTGTTGAAATGCTTCAGAGGAGACCGCTGTCGATCACGCCATGATGGGCTAGGAGATCGGTGGTTCCAGAATGGGCTTCCACCTTTATTCTTCCTAAGTGGAGAGCGGGAGCACCGTCGATAGGACTCCCTTTTCGAGGGAAGGTGCTCCTTATTTGACCCTATCTGATCACCATTGATGGGGGAGGCTTTGGCGAAGGCTTCTTCGATATTGGTATACTTTCTCGCCTTCTCCAGCATACCATTAAAGTCTTTTGGATAGGACTTCACCAATGACCTCTTTAGGTCGTTTCTCTACAATCCAACCATAAAAGTAGACATCACGATCGACTGGTCAAGATCATGGATTTCTAAGATAGTCGTTTTGAAACGACTCAGATAGCTGTGGATTGACTCACTATCCCTTTGATGGATAGTGTACAGATAGTCGGATCGCTTCTGCTACCTACAGCTGCTGACAAAATACACCATCAGAGATTGGCTTAGCTCGTCAAAAGAATGAATCGAGTCAGGCTTCAGATTTGAGTACCATTGCCGGGCTGCCCTCTTGAGAGTGGCGGAGAACGTTCGGTAGAGAGTAGCATCTGATGCTCCTTGAAAGAGCCAAGCCTCCTTGAAAGTTTTAATGTGATCGATGGGATCGACAGTCCCATCGTAGGTCTTGAGCTGAGGTAGCTTGAATCCAGGGGGCGGTAATTCCCATAGGATCCTCTCGTCAAATAGAGGCTCGCCGCTAAGACCATCAAAAGATTGAGAAGAGGAGGCCTTATTCAGAGCTTCGAGTTTCTTATCGAACTTCCGAAGCTTTCTTTCAATCATCAAGTTTCGATCGATGAGGACCTCGAATTGTTGGGAAGAACGGCGGTCGGAAGTAGAAATATGCCTTGATTGTGGACTAAGAGACCGTGGACGGGGTTGCCCCCACCCGAAACTTTATGGAGGTGACAGTGTGGGTACGACTTGCTGAAAGAATGCCGACGACTGGATCGACACCACCACTAGTGGCACGAGTGGGACCGCCAAAGGCATCAATTGCACCGTTGAGGGTGGAGCAGGAGCAGTCAAATTTGGCTGCGGTGCCATTGAGGAAGGCATGATCACCATTTGGACCGCTTGGGCAATGATTCGCCAGGGAGCGGACCTGCTGAAGAAGAAAGTTGAATTGGTCCATGGTGACATGGGCCGACTGGACGGATGGAGAGACTTTCACTACAGAGGGCTGAATGTGATCATCAACCCTCAAGTTTGGTTGCTATGAGGTGGTGGCCTCAGCGACGTCGTTGAGACAAGATGAGACCTTTTTCGGAGCCATTGTTATTTATTGTGGATTGGTTTGATCTTTAAAGATCGAACGATCAACTTTTCACAAAAATTATAGTAGGCTAAAAGTTTAGCCGTCCTTCCTCTAGCACCAATCTGTTACTGCTGAGAATCATCGACTTCAAAATTAGAGAATTGGCTCCATGCAGACAAGCTTGAAAACCTGCAAAACAAAGTTCGGATCGGAGGATTTTATCTCCGACGAGGATCCTTCGATGCTCAAGTCAGAAACAAGCATGAGCTAATTTCTTTTGAGAGAAGTTTCTTACTTATCTGGGTCCTCGAAATTCATGATATTTATGAAAAAGTTTTACACGATGGTTACGCCATTCTCCTAATTTTGGATCGTTAATCTTGTCATGGCGAGATTTTTGGAAACCTTTCGAATGGAATGACTGTTGCTGGTGTAATTAAGATTTCTAATTTATTGCCGATGGTTTTGGATGAGTAGGTGACAGCCTATTTACGATCTGAATATAATTGTACTATGATCAATCCGTCGAGGACTTTCTTTATTCGAGATGATTTAAAAATGATAGGTGCCAGCCGGGGTGTTTCCATAAATATTGGATCAGATCGGCCCTCCGACATTAGTCATCTATTCAGAGGATATTATAGTAATATTCTGATCCACAAGCGCTTGTCAGAATAGGCTGAGTTAAGAGGTACCTCTGAGTATATCAGTCGATCTGAGGTATTTTATTACCACCGTAACATGATATTTTTAGAATAGATATAATTAATAAAAATAATTATAATAAAATTAAAATTTTATAAAAGATGGATCTTAATTTTTATATTAATATTATTTTCGATCGCTCCATATAATTTATTGATGGGGAGATATATCTGCTTAAAACTTAAAATGAAGATTTTTGCCTTGATTAGCTCTTTTTGAGATCTAAAGGACGATATCTGACCATGATCACTTAATGTGCTACTCCATTATAAGATGGCACTCTCAAAAAATTATATATATATTTTAAAAAAAATATCTTAATAAAATATTATAAAGAAAAGTTAAGAGCTTTAAAATATTAACATATAATATAATAAAATATTTTAATTATTATTATTATTATTATAAAATTTTAGTATTTATAAAACATTGGTCTAAGGTACCTGGTAATTTCAGTATTCAGGTTTTCAATGACTAGTTATTCCCGCTGCCTCCGTACCTTTGATAATTTCAAGAGTCATCCTAAGAGGCATAGAATTGCATAAAGTTAAACACCACTGGCTCAGTATTTCTTAATAGTATATCAGAAAATTATTGTGTTTTAATCTTGCTCAGAGGCCAGCAAATACGTGCATGTATAGCTGATATACAAGAGATGCTCTGTGACGGTGCATTCCAAACCCATATCACCTTTTAGATGGATGGTTTTGGAAAACTTGACATGTAGAATCTTAGCTGATCAGTCATGTAGCTTATGTGACAAATAGCAAATACTTGAGAAGAATGGCATCCGTATATCTCTTGTTGCAGTCTGTCTTCGATGAATTAGCCAGCTGGGAGTCGAGTTGTTGCACCAAAATGATAGATAGCAGAAGACCTATGGATAAGAAATCTTCTTGCCAAAAATTATCCAATGGGAGACTCTCTGGCACTTAAATTAATCAAAAAAAAAAATAGCTATAAAAAATCAAAAATAAGAGCGAGAGCTTATGATATAAAAAACTTATCAGATCTCCTTCCACTTATCGGTATTTGTAAGATGAATAATACCGTTATATGTAACTCTCGTTCATAAATATTCGGAACATGGAAGTTATGGCATTTAATAAGCGATTATCTCATTAACTACCATTAAGGTTGAGTAATGGACCATTTGTAGGTGACTATGATGCTCCACATTTATAGATAGTTAATACTCCTATCAAACAACCATCGTCGATTTAGATAGTCAGTAAAACTCTAAAAAAATAGTTAGTTAGATACCGAATATCATCGAAAAATAGTTTGCTAGATGCCGAGTATATTCAGGAAGTCATGGGTTATGTATTGGACCAAGTCGGTTAGATACTGACTTGGTTAGGCTTGTCGTATTTAGTCAGTGAAGTCCTATCAATCTTAGCCGATGGAGTCTTCTCAATCTTAATCGATTGAATGTCAATTAAATCATAGCTTATTAATCTAAGTTGGGCTGGATCATAGCAACATATCCAGTACATAGACGAGAAAGAACCAACTATCATGAACTTAGTTGGTTGGGAGGCGAGAAAGGAGAATAGTCGGCTAAGCGACGAGAATCCATCCCAACACTTGCCCCCTAACTTTCGAGTCGAATTCTATAGTTTTAATCAAATGAAGAGAGTTATATGGATCTAAGTTGCTTTTCATGATAATTTCTCATTTAATGTGGTCCCGAAAGTAGCACGTACCCATCTTACCGACTTGAAAATTGAGTTATCATTTTGTAGGACATGCAGCGGCTCTATCGCATCGTAGGTCATACAGCATTTAATACCATGAGTCGCTCGAGATAATCTTCCATAATGATTGTAGAAGATCGAGCAACTAAACAATAATTTGTTGAGCAGCCCAAGTTGTCCACATATCAGTCGGCGATTAGCTCGACTTATGGCCATGCGAATTTGGCTAACTTGGCGCGATCTCTATGGTGGTGCATTGAAGAGTCAGAAAAATGACTGGTTAAGATTGTCGCCATGTGTCAAAATCTCCGAGGAGGTCATGATTCTCTACATCGATTATGATCGTTGAAAAAGTTTATAAATAGGGGTCATCCCCCTCTTAGTTATTTTTCTGATTCTAGAGCTTTCATTCCTAACCTAGAACTTTTGCTCCTTAGTTAGGATGTCCATCCTCCAGGGACTTGGCTTTCATCATGGTCGGTCATCTCCTTCCTTATCGGTCTTCATCGTAGTCGATTGTCTTCTTAATTTCTTATCGATCTTCATCACAGACGATCTCTCCCGAAGGTTGCTCCTCTCTTTCTTTAGGTTTTTGCCTTGTTTTATCCATTTTCCGCTTTTCATTTGGATGGCTTCTCCTAATAAATGTCTGGAGACGAGAACGTGGTGGGAGACCAACGTTCTTGGAACTCAACTGTTCGAAGGGAGATTGAGAAAATTTCTCGAGATGATTCCGAAGATGTATCTTCTCGGCGGGATTGTTTTGATATTGAAGAGTTGGATGAACGACTGACTCCTGAGAATTTTTCTAGGCCTCTCATCAAGAGGTATGATTTGTCAGAGGCCGACAATGAATGGTTAAGGGATTATTATCATATCTCTAGTCGGTATTAGCTAATGGGGATTATTATCATATCTCTAGTCGGTATTAGCTAATGGCATCCGGTGAAGAAGGTTGGATTGTTCGTTCTCCGGATGGCTATATTGCCATCTACGAGGAGTTCTTTCGTTTGGGACTTCGATTTTCTCTTCATCCTTTTTTTTTTTTTCCAAACTGTTGTCTTGTCTTGGTCATACTCTTATCTTGTCTTGGCTATATTCACTAAACGAATGACTATATTTTCTCTTGTCTTGGCCATCGTGGTCGTCGAAAGAATATTCTTTCTCTCCTACCTAGCGCGCCAAATTGTTGCAGCCTGTCTTCGGTGAATTAGTCGATTGGGAGTCAAGTTATTGCGCCTAAATGATGGACGACAGAAAATCTGTGAAAAAAAGTTCTCTTGCCGAAAGTTGTCAAACCCTCTGATGCTTATGTTAGCCGAAGAAAGGGAACAAATATAAAAAACCAAAAATAAGAGCAAGAGCTTATGGTATGAAAAGTTTACCAGGTCGCTCTTTACTTACTGATATTTATAGGATGAATAATGCCATTACTATGCAACTCTCATCTCTAAATATTTGAAATATGGGAGTTATGGCATTTAGTAGGTAGTTACCTCATTAATAGCTATTAAGGTTGAGTAATAGGCCGCTCGTAGGCAGCTATGGCACTCTACGTTTGTAGGTAGTTAATACTCCTGTCAAGCAACTATTGTTGATTCAGATAGTTGGTAAAACTCCGAGGAAGTAGTCGGTTAGATACCAAATATCATCGAAAAATGGTCTGCTAGATGCCGAGTATCTCCAAGAAGTCATGGGTTGTGTGGTGGACTAAGTCAGTTAGATATTGACTTGGTTAGGCTTATCGTATTTAGTCAGTAAAGTTCCATCAATCTTAATCGGTGGTGTCTTTACAATCTTAATCAGTTAAACATCAATTAAGTCAGAGTTTATCAGGTTGAATCATAGCAACTTATTCGATATATAGACAAGAAAGAATCAATTATCCAGAACTTAGTCAATTGGGAGGCGAAGAAGAAGAATAGTCGGCTAAATGATGAGGATCTTTCTTAAATCTCTGGATGTTAGTGTCTTAGTTTGGATTGTGGATTATCATTATCAGACCTTTCCAGAGATACAACTTGTATTACATTCGACCCGCTGGAATCATTACTTGCAGCACCCCCGAGTTGTTGATCCCATATACATTTGGAATGTCACTGACAATGCTTAATCTATAAAATATATAATCTGAGCAGTCTTTCCCAAATCAATTAGTGAAGTTGCAGATGACTTTCACCAATGTATACGAGAAACCTCATCAGATTGATTTCTTGGATTGGTGAGCATTTCAACCTCCCCTAGTGATGTTTTGTAGCTGGCTTGGATGGCTGACCCTGCATTCTTAAAAAAGTTAAAGCAACCAGTAATTACTTTAAATACCAGAAACTTTATGAATTTAATTGCTATTTCGTCCTTGATGCCCTTTTTTTTTTTTTTTTTTTGGCTTAATATCTTGATAACGGTGCTTCCACCTTGCTTCCGAGCAGATGATATTCAAGTCCCTGGTTCAGACCTTTCCCAACGACCATGATGCTAACATCAACCTATGATCCGTACCATTTTTCCGCTCCACTCTAAACCATCCACGGCGATGACTTGGAAAGATGATTCTGCGAAACCAGGAATCAATGTCCAGGAAATATTTTAAAAAAAAGAAAAGAAAAGTCGAATATCATATGGTCATCAGCTCGGCTAAAGGTCGTCCTCTGAATTTGGTTACCAATTTCTTAATTCATTTTCCTAATCACCCATCCACAATGATGTCAACTGAAAAAATGTAGCAACTTAGCAAGCAAACCAACGGTGTCAAAATAACATTAGAATCACTGATCAGCCTCTTTATGATATCGGTAAACGTTCGAACCAAACCAGTCAAGCAAGTTAATATCTCAGAGCTATTGACAACAAATTTAGCATTTATGGTTCAGTCCAGACAAACAGACAAAAGAAAACGTATATGAGTATCGACGGATGTGCAACATCAACTCCAAACTTCAGGGCAATATTAGATCAGTGCGGGATACTGCTTGGCCTGCTGTCGAACCCGCCTCTTATACTCTGCTGGGTCCTGCAAATTCAATAGTTCATATACATCGATGCATCAACAGAAACAATTGGAGCTGCCAATGAACTCAAAGATGAGTTATTAATCCACAGACCTGGATAAATAGGTGATAACCATCGGTCTGGGCAGGATCAGCAGGATTTGGCTGATCAAGTAAGTCTTGTATTCCCACAAGAATCTGTTTCACGGTGATGGCTGGTCTCCAACCCTGCAAATAACAAAAATTGTGCGATCAAACACTGTGATCAAGCTACACCGACAACGATCTGAAGCCTGTTTTATGGCTTATTTACTTACACTGTCCTCATTAAGAATTGATAGGCATACTGTTCCAGAAGGGTAGACATTTGGATGGAAGAAACCTTGCGGGAACTTGCACTTGGGAGGTTTGCTGGGGTAGTCCTCACTGAAATGAAGTGTCAGGGGGAAGTAACCACCCTCCCAATCAGTCTGCAGCAACAAAAATTAGGGCATTCATAACTCCATTTAATTCTCTCAATAAAGATTCTCCAAGCAGGAAGAAAGGTAGCAACAACATCAGGTCCAATGGAAGTGTTAGGGGAGAGTTAACAATTACAAAGCAGAAAGAGCTACAATATCACTTGGTAGGAAGCAGAAGATTGAAATGCCATGCAAGTTAGGTCTCAAAAAAATGAACAAAAATTATATGTTGTCAAAAGATTGTAAGAAATAAAATGGTGACATGGAGGCCTTAAATCTTAATACACCTCTTGACATGAAGATCTAACAATTTGAGGAAGAAAACATATTGATGCACCAGTCAATATATTCCACCCATCCACTGTGAATCTTACATGAATCCTTCCATGTGCAAAGACCATTCATTATTCCCACACTTGGCAAAACATTGTAAAACTAACTCAGCATCTTCCTGTTAAACCAATGACAGGCAGAGTTTCCACATTGATCGCTAACAGCCCCTTGCAAAACTGCAACATCTTTCAACTTAGAAGACAAATTCTTCCTACTTCAAAGCATTTATGCTTCTTATTGCTGTTAAATTCTGATATAAGAATTTGTGTGGCTCCAAAACAGATTCCTCATCACTAGGGATTATAACGTCTGGCTATTCAGATAATCGAATCTTCCATCAACCTTTCAAAATCCAGGCAGGTCAACGTGGTTGACCAGCCCAACTCATCACCCCTAGCTATAGTGGGTTGGGTCACCTCACAACTTTGACTGATGACAAACTTGTTCAAACAACTGATCTGAGAGCTTCAACCTTGCAAACAGCCTTTGCTAGTGGCTTGTTTGACCATACAAAGTATATACGTGCAAACATATTTGCATGGTTGCATATGCATGCATGCATGATAAATTTTCATAATTTAGCATTTTTGTCTTATAGATGATAAATGAAATTTTTTATTAGTACAAAATTTCATCCATTTTTTATTTTTTGATTTTCTATGTTTTCTTACTATCATGCTAATTATTTATAGCTTCTTGCATTAATGACTGACTAGCAATTCAATTTACAGCCTCAGACTTCTTTCGTGTTCTTAAATTCCTCCAAGTTTTTTCATGCCAATCTGGTGCTAGATCAGTCCTCTGACAACTCGTATGGTCTATATTTTCAGATCAGAAATGAAACATCAAGATAAGGTCCAGAAAAATCTGCCCAAAGGGAATGTAACACCCTAGATGCAAAAAACAAGCCCTGGGCTGAAGCAAGCAACCAAAGAAAAAGAAACAAACAGGAAGGAACAGAAACAAACTAGTATTTTTTTTTTTTCATAAAACAATGCAATACTGAACTCCGTTACAACAAACTCTTCCTTTTTATAAAGTTAGAATGCCTTAATACTCCTAAAATAGGACTTCTAAAAGAACACAAACTCTTTCCTACAATTTCCTCGCAAAAACTTTCCTAAAATAATGAAATTCATAAAATTGTAGGACCCCACATGAAAGATCATGAAATCTCTTCACCTAATATTTCTAAAAGTTTCCTAATCAAACTAGAATCCAAGAAGGATCTTTAGATGATAATTCTACTCACAAAATGACTCAAAAACATATTACAAAGATAGGCCCAAAATTAAGTACGAAAATAACTAGAAAATAAGAAAATCTAGATTTCTCCTAATGACTTAAATACATGACTGTTACTAACTGAAAATCAAAATTCCTTTGCCCAAATTGCCTATGCTTCATCATGAATATCTGATCTTCAACTTGGACTACTTCACAATCCCCCTTATTTGACATTTTCAAGAAAAAATACCCCTCCTACCAAGAGGCTAGGGGCCACGGGGTGCATGATTCAGTATCAAGCAGCCAATACTCAAATTTACACTGCCCTAATCAACTGCTAAGCCTTGTATGACTGTGCATAGTTCAAATAACTCTTGTTTGATGGCATCCATACAACTTGAGATTTCTAATATGAACCCAATAAGTGCATTTTTCACGTTACTACCTGTCAAGATTTAGCCAACTATCAAAAAAGTTCATAGGAACTTCTATACTGCTTGTCTCCTACAAGGAAATAGCAGCACATGCTCTTAATCAAGAAAACTACTGTCAAATGATGCATTCAGTTGCACTATGCTTCCATAACTGACAATTCATCTTTCAATTTAGGGATATTTGCTGCACTCTGCTTGTGTTTGTTTCTTTGTCACATGGTGGGAGTGTTTCCATCAATTCCCCATTAGAAAACCTATATTCAATGTCTCTTCCAAGTCAGCCCTTACATCAGCTCCAGATGCATAGCAACACTTCGACCCATCTCCATGATCAAAGACCTGCAGCCCACCTGTCTGAACCAAATGGCTTCTATCTGCCGTACATAGTGTTACATATATTTGTTTACCAAGATAAACCATGCTACCAGGAACTTACAGTTTCCTTAATTCAAATACACTTGCAATTTTGCAAGATATAGATGCATGCATGTGACCTCATTCTCTGATCTTATCTTTGGTCCAAAAAATCTGATGCCTCACATGTTGAAACATAAAACTCCAGTATAAAAATCTAAATGCTTCTGTACAGCAAAGGCTGCTGCATGTTAACACTATATGCCCAAAGGTGTCGACCTGTGAGTTCACTAGAATTGACCATTTTATAAGCAAGAAAAACCGGCGAGTGAGCAAGCGGGTGTACATGCATATGTAGTTATACAAGACGATAACTGAGGTAGGTTGATAAGAAAAGAACATAAATATATAAGATGTGAATGTTTTCAGCTTATACCTGTTCTAGTAGGAACTTTAAATGTGGTAAGCAGTTCATAGAGTACGTAAAACACTGATTATGCTGGTTAATGTAGCAAAGAGATCCACCGTAGATGCTGATACATGTCCACCTCTACCTTAGAAGGCAAAAATCAAAATTACTTGGGTCTTGTTTGGCATTGTTGTACACAGTAAATTTTTTTTTTTTTGTAGTGTTTTTAGCAAAAAGTTGTTTGCTGTTTGGTAACTATACTTCTGAAGACTATAAAACTTTAACATCCATTTGGTAACCAAACTAAGAAAAGTGCTTTTAGTATCAGTAAATGATAATAAAGGATATTACATAATGCTTTTCATTGTCTAACAGTTTATAATATCAAAAACTATTATTATGAAGCATTCTTAATTTTTATATTATTTATTTTGATATTTAAACTAAATAATAAAATAAATAATAAATTTTTATTTATTATAAAAATATAAAAAAATATTTGTTATAATAATATTATAATACAATATGATGTTATAATTTTACTATATAATAAAAGTACTATATTAAGATTCTATTATAGTATAAAAAAATATTATATAATTATAATATGATTATTATGGTACAGTAAAAATGATGATGATGATGACATAATATTATTATAATATCATACAATATAATATCATTTTATAATAATAATAATATTATTATTATATATTATATCATTATAATATTGTACTATCAAAAACTATTATTATAAAGTATTGTCAACTTCTAAGTTATTTTTAAATTATTTTTAAAAATATTACTAAAATTCAAACCTAGGTCTCTTATCCAAAAAAACAGCTTCCTGACATATCTCAAGTAGAGCTTTTGCCTAAAAGCTCCAAATTGAAGGAGGTAGAAAGCTATTCCAAAATTTTTACCAAATATTTCAAAATCTTCCAAAAGTGCTTCCAACCCACTAAGAAGTACATTTTAGAAAAGCAATACCAAATGTGGTCTTACAGTCAATATACAAAATTTCAACTCGCATTCCAATTTCAAATTGAGTGCCACCATCCATTGAAATGTATCACAAGGATAGGCATGAGAGCATAGATTTAAATAACAACTAACATCCATGCAGTATTCATGGATACCATTCTAATATCTCTAGGATATTGAGGATATATATTAGACCCTCAACACGACTCTCAAAAGGAAGAAGCAAAAAGGTTAACAAAATATTTTGACAATTTCATAGATTAAAATGCAATTGATTTTGAATTTTTGAAAAATCAGAAACGGCCAAATATGAAAAACCAGATGTATTATCAATTTTCTTTTGATAAGCCTTTCTTTTGAGTGATCCAATATATGGCAAGAAATGTCTACAAGTTGACACTACTAGTCTGAGTGTCATTGCATCAGGTGCCCAACACTGAGTACCATGTCACAAGGCTCTAACAAACATAACTCATCCACACCATATTAAAAAAGAGTAAGTTGGGGCCTGTGGGTCTGCAAATTTGCCCTCAGAAGTAAAAACCATCTAGCTGACATACAAAATCTTTATAGCATAATAACTTTAATCATGTGGAAACCTGGCAATAAAGAACTATATATTGCACCCACATCCAATCTACAAAAGTCCTGTCTAGCCTTTTCTTCATGTTATCTAAAAAAAAGAGACCTTATTGTTGTCTCTCATTGCACCTCTTTCTCCATTCCCTTATTATCCCGATTAACATGGGATCAGATTCTCTCTTCCATTCATATCTTGATAACCCATTACCCAACCCACCAGCATATATTCTCTTGCTCCATCATATAAATGCCCCACTCTGTCTAATCGCGCTCTTCTTTGCTTCTCTCATAGTGTCCCTCCCCTAATTCACCCTACAACTTTCTCAATCTCCCTTCCATCAAAAACCTAACAAAATCCCCCTCATTAACTTTCAATTATAACCTCTCCCACAACTCCCTCTCTACCCATGGGCTCTCTCTCTCTCACCCCCCCCCTCCTTGTTAGGCGAATGGCACAATTAAAGGTGCTCACTTTTTTCTTTGTAATATATTATCGTTTTCCTATTTATCATTGCATCTCTGTTATCCTATTCTCTAAGTAGGAAATACTGATAGTACTCTTAAGTAATTTACAAAGATTCATCTTATAATATATATTTTCTGAACACTCTACCAAGTCAAACAGGCTTCACGAATTGAATATTGAAATTTTCTTACTGCTGACACATCCAAAAGATGCAGATTGCCTAATAAAAGTCTTGGCTATTAAGCAAACCAAAAGACTAGGTGACTGATGGCTGTAACCAAAATAGAAACTCCATTTTACTACAAATAATCACTTAAGAAATATCAAAGAAAGTAGCTAAATAAGAAAAAGGTCGCGCCTGATATGTAATTTTGACATATCAGATTATGAAATAAGCATGTCCTTTGGCCAAGGCTCATGGTCCTTATCCTGTTTCATTTGGGCAGTTATACAAATTGAACACCCTTCAAACCTTTCAACAGCCTTTTCCACTGTCATAATCCCCTTTGATCAATCAAAAGAAATAAATATTAAAATATCCAAAATGCTTGATCAGAAAGGGAGCTATGTTTATATACTTTCCCAACAATGTCATTTTTAAGTACAGGATGCAGATAGTAATGATATGAAATTTGTACATAATAGTGAAACATGTGAAAGTAATGTTGTAGTGCTAAACACAAATATGATGTGTAGCAAGACAATTAGGGGATTGGTCTTAGCAGATGTAGCATATGGAAAAAAAATAATAATGGAAAAACAAAAATATTTGACAATGATGTTTCCAAGAATCTAGGGTGGAAAGAAAATCCACTAACCACAAGACTAAAGGCTGTCTACATTTTTAGTCAAGATTATCAAAATAATGAAATGATACAGAATAGTAACTGAGCATGCCTGAAGAGTACAACAAAGGACAACAAGGTTATCATGTTTGCCTCAAGTACTTAACTAAACAACTATTCATCGAGAAAAAGTTAGATATATAACACCGCTCCAATCAAAAGGCTTCGCTGAGTAAATATTGAAAATATCATGATCAACTGTCAACATACTGTCTGTCCTCCAATGGATGGTGCATGGTGTCAACCCTTCGACAGATAGTGCAGACATCCTTGGCTTATGCCAGATGACTGGTAGAAGGAAGCTCCAAAAAATGAAAAACCCATGCATAACATGACTAAAGCAGAATTTCTACAACTAAACCTTACTACTAAATACTTGTGCAACATATACTACATCACCAGCACAATTACATCAATTGTACACCAAAGCACAAGCTCAATCGGTTATAGACTTCTCCTATTAGAATCCTTCTGCATCATTTATTTCTGCTAAAAGGACAGGTTCACAATTAATTTGAGCAGCACGACACTTTTATCCAAATGATCTCGGGAAGTTAGGCATCCTCCCTTCTACCTCCAAGTCTGTAGGAAACTTGAAACATTGTAATTCTTAGTCAATTGAAGCTATATAGGTTAACTACATTATAACCTTCCTCCACACCAATTATCTCCTGAGGTTTAACAAACACCATAACCTTGCCACCAGTCTTGTTGGCCATACATCTGGTGAAATTATTAGATTCTTTACAGATGGCTTGTTGGCACCAAACCATAGAACTTGAAATATATAAGATCAAAATTTATCAAAGCTTGGATATCTCCACACCATATATCAATTTAAATTTAAGTTTACAATTCACGTCATATATTTTTATATATTTTTGACCACTTGATGCATAAAAAGTCATCCACATAGGACATGAACCATGCATATACTTTTGGTAGGGGCCCCCAAAAAGAATTTGAGGCAGCTATGATTCATAAAGCATACAGAATCACAGATAGTTTTCATATACATAAAAATGTAGGTCTAGCACTCCTAAATTAGACAGTTATAAGCAAACTCACTTGAAGTTGGAAGCAAACCATGCTAACCAGCATAACACAACCATTTTTCAGTGATCTACTTCTATGTAGCTTGCAGTTTCACCAATATTGTCCCAAATTACAGATAATGATCTCAAGCCACAACTTTAATTTTTCATCTAACAACAGGCTTGCTGAACCAACAAATACAAACTGGGTCATGTAAATGCATAGTGGATATTCTAGTGCTTAGAACACCCTGGTCTACCCTCAACATAATTCTAGATGGAAAGATCCATCCTACCATAGGGTTCAAGCAAATAAATAAGGAGAGAGAGAATTATGCTACTAGCACACTTACAAAACAAGGCCCACTAAAAAATGCAACTAGGTCAACTTGACAACTCACTTTAACTTTAACCAGACCACTATTTAATCATTTAGAAAACAGAGTCTAATTAACAGCATCACTTGAGGGACAAGTCACACACTTAGCAACCACTCAGCTTCCTCACAAAGATGTTAAGTGGTATATACCTCCGAATCATTCCTCGCCTTCTTCAATCTTCATTTTGGCTCCTTCCTCATATACAACCACCTTGGAAGGTTATACTCTACTATTCCTACTTATTAGCTGGCTGCTTATTACCTACAATTTGCCTTGATCATAAAATTCAGCAATAGTTCACAAATGGTTGAATGTCACTTCAAGAGCCAATATAATAACCTACATGAGCAAACAACGTAATAAGCAAAATATTTTTCAAAGAACTAGATTTCTCTCATACAATGATAAAGTCCCGTCTTTCAACTCACACAAGCAGACACAAAACACCGTCTACCAACTTTGCAGCTGCATATTCCCTAACATGACCATCAGGACAGTATCATTAAACACTGCACTGTGAAGTTTATTGATACACATCTATAGACACATGAATTGATAAGCCACAACAAACCAAAACCTGTTTCAAATATACAACAACAAAATAAATGACCATAGCAGGCTAATAATATGAAAGCTAATTCCCCTCCCCCACCCACCCCCCACCCCCCCTCCATTCATTTTTAATGCCTAAAACACATACCATCAGATGATGCTGGATCAAACCAGGATGATGTGAACTTCAATAGAAAAACAATTATTTCATTAAAGTTTATTGCCTAAAAAGATCATAAAATGCATTACTGCAAGAGAATCAAGCAAGAAGAAATCCATTGAAGTTGGCATACAGTCTAACAGTTTGCTGCCATTAGCCAATGAAAAATATATAACTGAGGCTTGTAAAATTCAACATCAATTTTATCTAACAAGGAGACAATGACACGCTGAGCTTCATGGGAGTATTGGAGTATAACTTTGATAGTGGATTAAAATTATCCATGAATTGAATGTATAGTAACATATTTACTTGGAATACAAATGTTTACTGCAAATGAATTTTGTGAAAAATTTGCTGCTTCATAATCATCGGTAAGTAGTGAAAACTTGAGGGATGATACTGAAATTTTAAATCTTACTACGCTAATTGTTTAGGTAGTAAAATCTTAAAAATCATATTATTTAACATGGGTTTTGAGGCATGTTGTTCGAGTGGCTGTTTCATATACCAGTAAAATGTAATTTAATTTGATAGTAAGCCTACAGCATTACTCGCATGTTTCCTCTATTCAGATGTGTGTTCCTTTTGCATCTTTTAACATGTAGGCTAAGAACTTTTTCTCCTTATGCAACAAAAAATGCAGTATAATTTTATTTTTTTTTAGAAAAAAAGGAGAGAGCATTAAGGAAGAACAACTATCTCATTAACTGTGCACCAACAAGATAGCTGCTACAAGAAAGGAGGAAAAATTAGGAGGAAGAGAAAAGATAGCATACACACAGCACTCTACCCCCAACATACACCCCACAAAACCAAAAAAAAAAAAAAAAAAGGAAAAAAAAATGTGTTAACTGAAGCTAATCTAAAAGAATAGCATACAAGTAATACTGATGAGTTAATAATCCAGAGTATCTAAGTTTTCTTGAAAACCTCTCCAAACATATCCATCTCAACTGAAAGCTCTTAGGCTTTAATACCCTGCATAGCTGTTGGCTGCAGTGCTTGTACTGCAGTCCCCACAGGTAGCACATTATCTACTTTTAATAACAGGCGATAATAGACTAGACCCTTAGGCACCTGACTTCCCAAAATCCTTATCAAGCAACACCCTAGCCATCTCCTTAAGTTTATTCATTGCTAATCCTTCCCTCCATGACCCTATCTTGCAAGAAAAGCAGACCTGATCTACCCCAATCACCTATATACATGCAAAAAGCACTCATACTACTCTTCAATCTAATAACCAACAGAGCAAAGATCTTACAAACAACCAAAATACCCCAAACTAAAGTACTTTCCCTCCTTATAAACATAGCACGTATTTTATAACAGCATCCTAATCACACTTGCTTAACTTAACTAGGCCTGCATTGTTCAAATCTTTAATCACCAAGGATCCCTAATCGACCAAGTCTTTTGGCAGCTAACAATAAACTACCTCATCTACTAAATGCCAACTAACAAAAACTTAATACTGCACAACTTCTGCAGGACACACTAAAAGAGTTCTGATGGAGAAATATTGGAAGCTTTATTCCAGCAGACATGCATATAATTTCACAAAGAAACAGCATTTTATGTATATGCTTTAAAAATCATATTGAGGACCTCAACTTTCACTCTACATTCAATATAAAGGACTTGACTAGTTATTATACTTATCATGAGGATAAGAAAATCATGAAGCAAAAATAGGATTGCTTTCAAGTTTCCAAATTGCAAAAAGAAATAGAAGACGCCATGACAGACCACCTTGCAGTGGCAAACAACAGTGCCCATCGCAAGTTCCTAGAAATTTCATTTTCTTCCCACAATACATGGACCTTGGCTAATAATTTTGATCCATAGATTCAAAAATTTATGAAAGAAATTGATCCACTCAGTGGAGCTAAGGGCTCCCAGGCCATGGAGAAACTATGCAAAAGTTGGCCACAGAATGCACTCGCTGAAGGAGAGATAGATGTCCAAGATGATGAAAATCAAGAAGACCGAAAAAACAAAGAGGGAGAATAGTTAAATTCCCATGATTAAGTGACTATTAGCTAAATCGCTTATCTAAGTAGGAATTAACCCCTCGTACTCCTAATGTTCTCATTAGCTTGACTGAATTTACAGGTCTAGTTATGGGATCAGATGCGTTCTTTATGTGAAAAGCAAGAATTTTTCACTAATATCTGACAGCTTCAGCATTTTCCCTTCATGGTCATGACTCCATAAACGCTGAATGCTGACTCCTAGAAGCATTTGCGATAACAGCTCCTTAAAATAAATAAATTTAAAAAAAAAAAAATCTTTCCTCTTGATTTCTTGCTAGTCAGTGCATCGAACCTTCTCCTTTTTGGCTTAGGCCATCCAAACAGTCTCCTGATCAACACTTCCAAAGAACTGCCACTCAAATCCTAAACCTCCAGAAACCTTCCGATTGTTCAAATTACTTTCCCGCCCAAAACTCAATTAAAACACCAGAAAAATATAGATAGGCAAAAAAATCTCCGAAGGATGACAAGCACACACTTCCTACCTTACCAATAAACCTAATCCGACCATTCAGTACCAGTAAAATAGATTTAAAAACCACTATCATCAGAAATTCAAGACCGCTGCAAAGCCAATTCCATGAAGGCAACAAGCAACCCCAATCACCAAATTGGTAAAGGCAACAAGAAACTCCGGTCATAGCAAATCTAATCTCAGCCAAAACAGTTCGATCTTCACAAAATCGGGGGGGGAAAAAAGGATCGGAAGTAGAACAAGAAGGCATGGGGAGACGACTTCTTACCCCTTGCTTGCCAGGTATGATGCAGTTCCAGACCATGAGGTTTACGGAGCCATCCTGCAAGGTCTCAGGCTTCGCCACAAAACCCTGTCAAGAACCCAAAGGAAGGGCGATCAAACACCGAAAGAAAGAGCGAGGGAGAACGAGAGAAAAAGCCAGAGTGATAGTTGAAAAGATACGGACGTGGGGATGGTTCTTCCGCCACGCTTTGCGCTCCTCCGCGAGACGCCCGCGAGCGATCCCTCCGGACATTGCTTCTTTTCCCTTCTCGCTAACGGGGCGGGGACGGGTTCTTCCTTTTTTTTTTTTATGGCCGCTGCGGCGTTTTTATAATATTTTCTTCGGATTTTTACGCCGCAGGGACATAAATGACCGCCGATAAAGCACGCAAGGCTAAAGGTAAGACCATCGGCTTTCCCATTGGACCTAAACTTTATGCCGGTGTTCCCATTGGCCTAGGGATACGACACATTCATATTGATTTGAAGGATGATTTGATAATGTGAGTTGATAGGCTTCGGAGATGAATATTTTTCATATTTGCAAGGCATGTTCCATGTGCATGGTTCCACACCATCACCCATTTGATGCTTCGCCGTTCTTGAAGTAAAAATTTGCCGACTGGTTCGTTTCACAGCATGTTCTTTTGTAAATGTTGCTCGGACTTTCTAAATGTTGCAAATTTTGTCGTTTTCTTTTTCTCACATAACATTATTTTTATGCCCAAATATTATAAAGAAATAGCACAATCTCCGATGCTGCACGTAAGTTAAATTGTACTGCTAAAATCGATCACGATGATATCTAGAATGATAAGGACAAAGTTCAGAGCATGGTTGTTGATGTCGAAAACTCCGACAGCTAAGCTCTTCTCTTCCCTCCAACCACAAATAAGAAGAAGAATCTCTAGGATTCTGCAGTTATGATAAGAGGGGGATGTGAACCTGGAATATATACACTGCTCTTTACGAGTCCCACCCATCATACTACCTGAATGATGTATTTATAACTTTATGCTGGGATGAAATTTTTACGCTGGCCAACTATACTTATGGACCGAATCTTTCGCAGAATACTTGGTTCGGTTAGCTATGCCTACAACAAGGCCATACAATCCAAGTTGTAAAAGATGAGCTGTTGCTGGACCACATAAATTCTAAGAGTTCAAAAACTCGGCAATCAACTAATTTTTCAGCTAAAAAAAAATGGAGTATACCGTTCTCTCCATAGAATTCAAGAACTGTTCATATCGCACCTTCAAAATCTATATAGGATTCCAAATACTCCGAGGAGTTAGAATCCTCTGTGGTGCCGACATGTTGCCATTTTGCATTGCAAAGAATGATGCATGTTTGGATTGGATTGCCACATGTGACTCACCTTGGAAATGAATAGCTATTACCCATCTCTCAACTCTTTGTATTTAGCATGCCATTACGGTATCCAAAAATTATCTAATTTCGAGATGAACGGTGTGTTGCCCATGATCTTCTATAGTGTAGAATATACACGGCAGAGGATCCGAACTCAAAATAACATAAGAAACAAAACGTAAAGAATCTTGGAAATTTCATACTTTGACCAAAACGTGTGTATCTAATGCAACTATCAACATTGTCAAGTTGAATCAGATGGTAAAATTGGATTTTTCTTGCTCGGTTTTTCCACTCGGATTGCCTTATTAATTTGACTCGGACGTCGGTATTGGCCTAGGGCTTAGAGCTCTGACTCGGTACATATGCCACAGCACCAATTCTCGTTACAGATCAGCTTGCAACTGGACTCTAAACTGATCTTTGGGATCGTTCACACCAGGCAACGTCCAGGAGTCGAAGTCCTATCTACTTCAGCGTTGGATCGCACTGACTAGATTAGCATCAAATCCCAGGTCTACCCATAGTTCACAGCAAGCAAGATGACAGGAAAAGGAAGAGAGTTACCGGAACACGGCATGGACTTCTAGAGCATGAGAAATTTGAGGGAGGTTCCGTCAGTTTTAGAGTTTTAGTTTATTATTTTTTTATTATAATTTTAGAATTAAACTAGTTTTGAGCACACAAGTTTTAAGTCTCATCATGTTAATATATATATATATATATATATATATAATATTTATTTCATTTCATATTCTTCACTATTTATATAAATAGATTTTAAATATAAGAATATAATAATACCATACATTAATAACATAATTTAATTCATATTAATATCAATAAAAGTTAATATAATTTTTTATTAATTCAAAGCTTGAATTTAATGGTTGAGGGATTATGAAATAAGAGGATACATGATATAAAAAGAATGACTTAAAAAAAATTTTCTCTATTTTTACCTTTTAATATATATATTAGATTTTTCTCTCATATCTTGGTTTGGTGACCGAGAGATTACCGTAGCTTAGTGGATCTAATCTTTGATTTTGGTTGGGACCCGAAAATCTTATTTACTGCATCTTTCTAATCTTCTGAAAAAATAAATGCTGGATGGGTAGACTCTAGCTACGTCTGTTGTCTTCCAGCGAGGATAGCCCTTAAAATTCATCTTCCAGTACGAAAGTTGAACTTTTTCCCCACCACACTCGTCAACACTTGTCCATGATAACAAATCGCTTTAGATTATCTGTAATCTTCTAGGAAATTAATCCCTCCGTTGTGATTTTGATTTCCTTTGCTGATGTTAGTTGGAAGATCTTCATGTGCTGGGGCTAGCAATGCAAGCGGGTTGACTGGATCGACAAGGTTGCAATCCCAACATAATCCACGTTCGGACAAGATCAAAATATTAAATGCAAACATAATCCAATCCCCTTAGTGTTGGATAAGATCAGATTAAATGTTAATTTTATCATTCTATCAGATTTTTTTAATCTAATCGCGTTTTAAATAATCCAAACACAAAGCTTAACAATATATAATTATAGCACAAACATATTAGGCTATAAAATAATAGCAAGCAATATGTGAGTGTTATCAAAAACAATCTGCTACATAAATGATTTATAACCGTGCGTAAATTATTGATAAATTATATCATTAGAGGAGGACTAATATTCATGAGAGTTTTGAAATATATAATATACCGGTTTTGAATCAGTTCGGGCCGGTTTGGGTTCGAATTTAGAATTTAAGGATTCAAATCCAATCTACATATAAAACTAGGTTACGTTTGTCAATGGAAACCAAACCTAAATAATTTTAATTGGAATTAGATTAGATTAGTTTTGTATCGGTTGCATATTAAAAATAGGTCAATCTAATCTAATTGCAACCCAAACTATATTGCCTTCTTGCTGTGCAGTTCTGTGCTGTCTAAATCAAAGGGTTGGGGCTTTCTCCCGATGCCCATTTTTTTCAGCCCAATCTAATCACCTTCCATTTGAACAGCTGCCATTGAGCTTGGTTTCATAAAAGAATGCTTTGTGCACCAATCGCTTTTCAATTTATAATATTTAAAATTTTAAATAATAAAAATATTTTTTTTCAAAAATTATAATATTTTTTTATAAAAATTATAATATTTAAACTTTTTTTTATCTAAATTTATCTTAATTGAATATCGGATAATTTGGATTAACTTATCCAATCTAAATCTAATTGAGTCATGTTGAGCATTTTAATTTCTATTAATGATAAAGCCATACCACCATTTCATAATTCATGTCTATCTTAAATAAATAAAATTTAATAATATTTAGTTCAATAATACTTAATTTTATGTTCAATTAAAATAAAATTTAAATTATTTTAAGTAAATAAAATTTAATAATACTTAATTTAATAATACTTAGTTTTATATTTAATTAAAATAAAATTTAAATATGATACAAATTTAATAAATCAAAATGTTTAACAAGAGAATAAAGAAAAGGATGAAATGAAAAAAAGAATGAATAAATTAGAATTTAATAATTAATAGATAATAATTAATAAAATATATTTAATATAATATATATTTTAAAATAATATAATAGTTTAAATTGAATTTGGATTAGATATATAACTATTCGATTTCCATCTGAATCCAAAATTAAGCATGTTGACTACCTGATCCAATTAGATCGGATTGGAACAGGTATCTATGAATTTAGGTTCTGTTGCCATCCTTATCTTCAGGAATGATGTCTAGAATAGAATTAATGGTGGACCGGGCAACCGTCTATTTAAAATTTGACATTGATGCGTCCTAACCCGGTCATGATTAGCACCAATTTAGCAATATTAGGACACCTCCTCTATATTTGGATTTAGTGTCATGGTAAGCCGGAATTCGTGAAAGCTTATCTCCGGGATTTTCCACTATTTTTATTTATACTCCTGAAAAGCTTTCTCCCTTAATTTTACTCACAAATACAGATAATAGCATCAAACTCTTGATTTAGCTGTTTGCTGGAGCATGACGATCGACTCTTTGGATTTAGTGTCATGGTAAGCTGGAATTCGTGAAAGCTTATCTCCGGGATCTTCCACTATTTTTATTTATACTCCTGGAAAGCTTTCTCCCTTAATTTTACTCACAAATACAGATAATAGCATCAAACTCTTGATTTAGCCGTTTGTTGGAGCATGACGATCGACTTGCTAATTCATAATTAACCAAGAACTACCGTTGCAAATTGCCCGGGGAGGCCTTCGAGAAGTTGTACCTGCAATGTCCGTGATTTTTTCCTCCTATTTGAGGCTTGGTGGTGATGCACCCGCAAAACAACTTACCTTTTTAGAGAGCGTACACCATCGTGTGGCTGACCGAGGGCCGTTTCGAACGAAAACTTCGATACTTTTTCCTTTCCACCTCTTTTTTTTTTTGTCCCCTTATTCGTTGCCAGCTGGGTTAATTGTACCTTTTTACCTGGGATATTATATCGATCCGAGAGTAGGCCTCCCTACTCTCAACACCCCCCAGCCCCAAAACTCCCTCTCACCCCCTCGCGCCCAACCCCACACCCACCCCTCTTTTTTTTTTTTTAATTAAAAATCACAGATATTATTTAATATTATTTTTTAATTTTAAAAATATATTTTTTAAAATTTTTATTTATTTTATATTTAAAAAATATAAAATATATTTTTATTAATTAATTATTTTTAAAAATATAAATTTTATAACAGTAGATCACATGACTACAATAGCAACGACAATGATGACAATAATATTGAGATAATATTATTAAGACCGTGATGATGATGATGATGATATAGCAGAGAATACGATAGCGACTGCAGCATGATAAATATGGTGAGAGTGACAAAAATAATAATAATAGTTTAGAAAGTATCTACAATAATAATGATAAAATTAGTGATGATAATAGTAGTAAAAATAATTATAATTATTATGATATTAACGTCATGGTAATGAAATAGTAACGATTGTAATAATATTGTAGGTGATGATAATAGTGATGGTAAAAATATGAATTTCTTAAATATTTTTTAAAATAATAAAAATATTTTTTTTATTTTTATATTTAAAAAAATAAAAATTAAAAATTAGATTTTCATGATTGATTTAAGTAAGCTAAATAAAAGTATTTGATAAAACCAATAAATGAGCCCAAATTACACATTTCATGAAAGTCTAAAATATCTCTCGATAACGAAAATTTCCTATGAGTAATCTCAAAGAATTTGCATTAAACAATAAATTAAATAGGCATCCCAAAATAAGTTGTTACGTTTTAACTAAGTTATTTTGTAAGACTACGAATTTTTTAAAATTTTTTTTATTGTATTTCTTTGTAATCTTTTATTATGAATTGGATTATAATATGTAAACAAGAAATTTTATAAAAAAAACATGGACGGTTTTTCCTATTTGTAACAACAGTAGTTAAAGAAATTTCAAAAAGATATTGCACATAAGTAAGGTATAGGTTTTAAAGCTTAATTACAAAAATTCGTGAATACTACGACAAGTGATTTTGTAAAAGAAAAGGCACAGCTTTTAACCGTGGTGATTTGAGGCCGCGAAAGTCTTTCAACTAATGGAGCAAGGGCACGTGTAGTTATTTCCATATGGCGGTGAAGAATGTTATATTCATCAATCTTTAATTAGTGACACCACGTGTTTTTCATTTTGCGAAATTCCATTGCAAATATTTGCAGATCTTTTTCATAAAATTTCACTCAACTAACCGCATTTCAATTCAACAATTAATGTGTATAGATCGTAGATAGTGATCTGTACTGAGAACTCAACAATAAACAAAAAGAACTATTTGCAATATGCGATGCATAAAATAAAGATTGCATGGCTTGTTCTCGCATTTTCAGGAGGCTAGGTAAGCAAGAGTCCGTGCAGTCTTTGGCATAAAAATGATATTAATTCTTTCTTTGATGTGAGGTGAGGGCATTTAATAAAATCAGTTACGAGCGCCAACTAATTCAGTTGGCAAAGTAACCGGGGTTTAATACCAACGGCATTGTTTTTTGAGTCGTACGAGCACTTTTTTTCTTTTTTTTTTTTTCCGTCGAGAAAGTCGTATACGCACTTTGGTGGGTCCTCACCCCCATCCTTTTCTTCAAAACAGAGAAAAATGCGGACGAGCATTTAGCCAACTCAACCCCAGCAGTGCCGAGCTCCTTGATACTAAAGCGTGTCAGGACTTTAGCCAAACTGTCCAGCGACCGAGCTCCTTCGGACACCCGACGGCTGGGCTTCAGTCAAAGTCCTTCAACGGTGCCGAACTCTCCAACGTCAGCTTCCCTCAGCCGAAAGCTCCTCGTTTGAATCGGTCGAACTCTTGTGGGATGGTATACACACCGAGGTCCATCGACCAACACCTTACTTCCTCAGGACTATGACTGTCGGACCTCCGGCCGTATGGCCGCCACTATCAGTCTGGTGACACCTCACTCTCTCCGTAACTGCGCCACGCATGCAGTCGGCGACCAATGGCCACTACTATTGAGTTACACCACTCTCTCCGATAACTGGCCCACATGCAGCCCTATGATCTGTCGGTATGGCCTGTCACTATCTACCTAATGATGCTCTTCTCTCCATATCGAATCCATGCGGCTCCGTCGCTCGCTGTTCAGGCGGATATGGCCATCACCATCAACTAAGCTCGCCTTATAAAGGACCTCTCAGAATATTGCTAATCTCTAACCTCTGGGACTTCTAAGCTCTTCCTCTTTCTTTCTAAGCTTCCGAAACTCATTTCGAGCACTCCTTCCTATTGACCAGAGCTGACTTGATCGTCGGAGGATCCTACCGGAGCCACCCCCCCACCAACTCTAGACGGAACTTTGTTTTGTAGGTCTCCGACGGCGACCTCATCGACCTCCACTCCAACGGACTCCGACGATGACCAATTTCTGCATCAACAAGGTGCATCTCGCATAGGCAGTCATCATAACCTCTATCTTTGAGCCCTCGATCGTCTCCTCGAGCTGTAAATTAGAAATATAAATTTTATTAAAAAAATAAAATAATAACTTAAAAATAAAATTCATGTGCTCGCATGATCTAGTCATGTGTGGCAAGCTCCAAGTCAATACTAATTGTTTATACCTCAGTAGGATAAAATGTGGAGACAATATGTGTGGACAAGAAGCTCTACTTGTTCAATACATTTACTGATGTGCAAGAGCTTAATGGTGACAGGCTTGAGCATATAATTAGCACATTTGATGGATTTGATCTAGTTATTAGTGGAAGCCCATGTAATAACCTTTTTAGATAGCAACCGTCATAGTTGTGATAGACTATAGGGGTTGCTATAGTTATAGCCTTGCTTAATCTTTAGGAGATAACAATTCTATAGAGGGTAAGCATGACTATAACCATAGCAATTCTGTCCATCATGACTATGGTGATTGCTATCTAAAAGATTACTACATGGATATCCACTAATAGCCAGATCAAATCTATCAAATGTGCTAATCATATACTCGAGCCTATCACCGTTAAGCTATTGCACATCAGTAAGATCTTGGATAAGTAGAGCCTCCGAAGCTCTTGCAATTATCTATCATGAATCGATCTCCATACAAGTACCAATGCTTATAATTTAGCATAAATCCACATCTCGAGCCCATATTTGCAATGTAATCCGAACCTTTTCTTGGTTCGAGTGCTCTACATGTTGAGACCGAAGCACGTAGGACACGTCTTGAGCCTATGTTTGCAATGCAATCCGAACCTTCCCTCGATTCAAGCATGCTGCATGTCGAGATCGAAGCATGCAGGGCACGTGTCAAGTCGGTGTTTGTAATATTATTCAAATATTTTCTCGGTTCGAGTGTATTGTATACCAAGACTGAAGTGCGCAGGATACATCTCGGTCTCGTGTTTACAGCTCGAACCTTCCTCAATTCGAGCACTCTGCATGTCGAGATCGGAACGTGCAAGACATGTCTTGGGCTGGTGTTTGCAATGCTGTCCGAACCTTTCCTCAGTTCGAGCGTGCTGCATGCCGAGATCGAAGCACGCAGGGCATGTCTCGACCTCGTATTTGTAGCTCAAATCTTTCCTCGATTCGAGAGGGGATGAATGCCATGATTGGAATGTGCATGGCACATCTTAGATCGGTGTTTCCAATGCTGACCCGAATCTTTTCTTGATTCGAGTGCGCTGCATGTCAAGACCGAAGCGCGCAGGGCACGTCTCGATCTCATATTTACAGTTCAAACTTTTTCTCGATTCGAGTCCTTTACATGTCGAGATCGAAATGCGCAGGGCATATCTCAGATTGGTGTTTGCAATGTTGTCCGAACCTTCCTTCGGTTTAAGCGCGCTACATGCCAAGACTCGAAGCACGCAAGGCACATCTCGATCTCATGTTTGTAGCCCAAACATTCTCTCGATTCGAGCGCTCTCATTATCGAAACCCAAATTCTGTACAAATTAATATATATTTAAAATAATTTTTAATATCTAATTATGCTTAATTAATATAATTTAAATAAAAAATAAATTTTATTGATGGTATTAGTTATTGCTAATATTGTCGCTAACACTCACAATAGAAAAAGACTATCATACAGGACTGAGGAATGGGCTGGCACGCAATAATTGAGGTGCGAGGAGGCACAGGCAAGCAGGAAACTGAGGCTTAAGGATACGACCATGAACGAGAGCTTGGGGAGACCGAAAACTTGCGTCCGGGGGCTCGAAGAGGTGGGAGGCAATCGGAGGTTCGGAGAGGCGGGTCAAATGCAGTCGGGGGGAAATGACCAGAGGAGAAAGAGGGTGGCGGGTGAACCAAAGGGCCGAGAGTTTGGGGAAGAAGGCAGGAAGCGGTAGGAAAAGAGAGGAGATGACGAGTGAACCGAAGGGCTAGAGGTTTGGAGAGGTAGGAGGCGGCCGAGGGTTCAGGAAAGGAGGAAGTCGATGGGAGACAGTCGGGGAGAGAGGGGGTGGCTGGGGAACTGAACGGAATAGGAGAGGGAGGGTGTAGGAGGAACCAAACAATGGGGAGGAGGGTGCAGGAAAACCAAACGGTGGGGGGTTCGGGGAGGCAGGAGTTGGTTGGGAGAGATGGCCGGGGAGAGGGGGGGCGGGAGAATAAAATGGGGGAGAGACGGTGGGCGGGAGGAATCAAAGGACTGAAGGTTTGGGGAGGCAGGAGGTGGCGCGAAGGTTCGAAAAGGAGCAGGAGGCGATCGGAGGGAGGCGGTAGGGGAGAAGGAGGAAGCGTGGCAAGAGAACCAAACGATGGAAGAGAGGACGGTGGTGAAGAAAACCGAACAGTTTGGAGGTTGAAAAAGTAGGAGAGGCAGTGGTTCGAGGAAGGAGCAGGAGGCGATCAAAGGGAGAGAGGGGTGGGTGGAGACAGAACGGTGAGGAGAGGAGGATGGCGGAGGAACTAATGGCTCGAGGTTCGAAAAAGGCAGAAGGCAGTCGGAGGTTTTGGAAGAAGGTAGGAGGCAGTCGAGGTGAGAGTGGGTGGAGGGAGGCTGCTCGAGGAGGCAAGCCAGGTGCAGCCGGAGGGATCGAACGGTCGAGGGCTCAGGAAGGCGGGAGGTGGTTGGAGGTTCTGAAAAATGGGCTGGGTGCAGCCGAAGAGAGGCCACCGGCCAGGAAAGAGAGGGGTGGTGGGAGGATCAAAGGATGGGAGAGAGGGCAGTAGTGGTGGGGGATAAAAATGGTGGAGGATGGAGGTGGTGGAAAAATGAGAATGCGATGGACAATGGGGTGGAAAAAAATGAGGAAGTAGTGAGCGATGGCACGGAAAAAAATAAGGGTGCATGGTGAGGTGGGCAAAAATGAGATGGAAAGATTATTAATGACTACAGATTCCGTCACTAATAACTATTTATTAATGATGATAGATTCCATTGATAATAGTATTTTCATCACTAATAATTATACAGTAAAAATAATATTTTTATATTATTAGCGATGGTACTCATGTCGTCACTAAAGCCATCGCTAATAATTTTTTTATTATTTTTTTATCCTCCTAAATTATTTTTTGAATTGTTAAAAATTAATATTTGATTTTATTAAATTTTTAGACTTAATTAATTTATGAATCAAGTCTTAGTTGATTTAAATTAGATTTAATTTAATTGGGCTTGACTTAATTTGATGCTAATTAGATTTTAATATTTTCGAGTAAAACTTGAATTCAAAGTCTAGTTGAATTAGGTTTGACATGATTTTGAATTGGATTCGAATGAAATTTGAATTGGATTCAAATTAAACCTAAATTAAAAATTATTTTCTTATAATTGACTTAAATCATATTAAATTTAATTAGACTTAATTTAATTTGAATGTAATTGGATTTTACAATCTAATTAGGACTTGAATTCAAAGTCTAATTGAATTAGGTTAGACAGGATATTTTGAATTGAATTCGAATCAAGTTCCAATTGCATTTAGATCGAACCTAAATTGAAAACTATTTTCTCCTAATTGATTACAATCAGATTAAATTTAATTAAACTTGACTTAATATGAAGATAATTGAATTTTACTATCTATGTAAGGCTTGGATTTTAAAGTCTAATTGAATTAGGATTGACAGATTTTCTAATTGGGTTTGAATCAGGTTCGAATTGGATTTGAATTGAACCCAAGTTGAAAATTATTATTTTTTTAATTAATTTAAATTAATTTTAATTTGATTAATTTTGACTTAATTTAAGATCAATTGGGCTTTATAATCTATGTAGGATTTGAGATTCGAAGCTTAATTGAATTAAATTTAATAGGATTTCGAATTGGATTCGAATCTTGTTTGAATTTGATTCGAATCGAATATAAATTGAAAACTATTTTCCTTTAATTAATTTAAATTAGATTAAATTTAATTAGACTTAACTTTATTTAAAGATAATTAGATTTTACTATCAAGTAGGACTTGAATTAAAAATTTAATTAAATTAGAATTGACAGGATTTTGAATTGGATTAGAATCGAACCCAAATTAAAAATCAATTTCTCCTAATTGATTTAAATTAAATTTAATTTAATTAATCTCAACCTAATTTGAAGTTAATTAAATTTTATAATCTAACTAGAATTTGGATTCAAAGCTTAATTTAATTAGATTTGGCGAAGTTTCGAATTGGATTCAAACCATCCATCGCTAATTCCATCATCAATAAAATTTTAAAATAATCTTTTCTCCCCAAGCTATTTTTTAAAAAAAATTATTAGCAATGGTAATTTCTTAATCGCTAATATTCAAAATCACCATCGCTAATACATATTTTATATTTAAATATTATAAAATTATTTAAAAATTTTAAATAATTTTAATGGTGGTTTTCGCTTTTGCTAATAGTTAATGTAGCCGTTGCTAATAGCATGTTATTAGCGATGACTAGTTCTTTATCGCTAATAATTGAAATATGCCATACCTAATATTTTTATTAATTTTAATTATTTTAAATAAATTTTTAGACTTTTAGAAATGACGTTTGCTGTCGTTAATATTAATATTATCATCAATAATATTATTATCAATGGTAAATTTTTTAGTCCGTATTATTGTTGAAAAAAGTTATTTTTAGCGATGAATTTTTTTGTCATCCTTAATATATATTTTTCTTGTAGTAGTGGTTACTCGGTGGGAACCTAGAGAGGGATTATTAGATTAGATGATGGATAACCTTCGTAACAAGTTAGATTAGGCTAAATTATATCTTAATAATATTTTGTTTAAAAATTTATATCAAGTTGGTTTCTTGTTGGAACATGAGATTATCATTAAAAAATATTATATTTAAAAAAAAAAGATAGGTTCAAGTAGCACATCAGTGGTAGCAGTTAGAAGTAAACTTTTCAATACTACAATACAAAATTGTGTGCTATTTGGAAAGCCCAATGTGTGCCATAAAGTATTTTAAGGCAGCCCATAATATTCTTGAAGGGGATCCGTTATCAATAATTAGATGATTATCAAACCCATCAATTTTTTAAACTTCCCTGCTATATAATTATTGGTGAGTGACTTCTATTCTATATTTTATATGATGTGATATATATATTTTTAAGAAAGTCAATGAAATGGTGAAATGTATGACTAATCATAGTACTATTTTGTAGACTTGTGCGTCGGACACTAATTTTTAATATATTTTATTTTTTTGATTTATAAATATATTTTTTTTAATTAATATAAATAAAAAATTATAATAAAGAGAGAGAGAGAAAGAGAGGTCTTTTTCCAAATGCTTTAATTCGTTGCCCACTATTGAACCATCCTTTATAAAATAATTGGTAAAAATAAATATTTTGATTGCATCAACCTATTATGGATTGTCTAATTCTCGTCTTCAATCACTATATCATTGCATCCAACCAGCCTATGAAAATATGAAAATCATCCGATACAAACTATAAAGATGCTGATAATTTCTTAGATTATCCTTGATTAGTTTCATCTTTGGATGATATATTATATATTATACAGAGCCGACCAATTTTTGAGAACCTGAAGTCAAATATCATCTCCAACCAATAGATCCTAATTATGAACGATGTATTATAGATTACTTAGAAGAGATATTTTCATTCTGACGATCTATTATAGCTCGTTTATTAATGAGTTATCCTCATTTTCACTAGATTTGACTCTTTTCTAGATTGAAAAAGTCCAACTGAGGAAAAAGTCCTCCACGAGAAAAAGAAAAAATAGCTTTTGATTCAATCCGTGCGATAAATTTGGAAGATCATCAGAGTTCGAAACGAATATAACTCTACTTCTTCATCTATAAATAAAGGGATTCTGCAATTCTCTAGGCATGTATTCAGTTCGACGCTTTTTTCTCTCATTATTCTCTATTTTCTAACTTGAGCATTAGAAGATCTTCACCGAAGAATATCTCGATGAAAACTTCTTTATAGGTGATCGAGCAAAACTCCAGCGATAAATTCATCTTGGCCACATCAATCTCAATGGCCAATCTTAGATGGAGAGATCAGGAGCAATATAATCTATAAATTTTTTTAGTTTTAGATCTATAACAGATGTACACAAATGCAAATCAAATATGTCTACATGCACATACGTAGATGCGAAGAAAAAAAAAAAAAAAGATGCGGAAGAAAAAAAAAAAAGAAGATGCGGAAGAAAAAAAAAAAAAAAAAGGTCTGAGCATAAAACGATACCACGTGGTCATGGCTTATAATATCCAAATGCAAAAGGCTCAGCGTATGTTATAAAAGATATAATTTTTATATTATTTAAATTAAAATTAAAATTAAATTAAATATAAATTAAATATTAATATATTTATATTTATATTTATTTTATTTGATGAATATAAATATGGATATGGATATTATTCGAATATCAAAATTCATATCTATATCTATTTTAAATGGATACATATATCATTCGGATATCAAAAGTATGGATATAATCATGAATATAATTTAAATAATTAATATTTATAACTACAGAACTAAAAATATTACTAAATAGATAATAAATTAAATTAATAACATATTTATACAATCATATATTTTTTTAAAAAATTAATAAATATTATATAAAATAATATAAGATTATATATAAATATGAATATTCGGATACGAATCGAATAGGTATCTATCTATATTTATATCAATTTTTTTTAGAATATAAATATGAATACAAATATTAGTTGATTTTTAAATTTTTATTTATATTTGAATAGATTTGAATACAAAAATAGATTCACTTTCATATCTAATTTAAATATTTTTTTAAAATAAATCACGTGCGTCGCATGGGGTCAATTCTAAGTTGTTTTTAATGCAAGAAGCTATATCCAGCATGTATGCTTCCGTAGGACAAAAATTTATGTTTGGGTG